>CM028859.1:1036502-1056058 GCA_016801935.1 Platichthys stellatus
TGTGTGTGTGTGTGTTTGTGTGTGAGGCCCCTTGGTTTGTGCGCAAGAAACATGGTTGAAACCAAATGTGGACTATAGAATCCTCATTTATACTATGGTTATGTGTGATGGGGGGGGGGGTGCACTGCATTTATCAAGGCAAATATGCTATTCAGAGATGGCAGTTAGGGGAAAGAAGGAGAAGAAGAATACATTGTGTTAGGAATATGGAGAAAAGAAGAACAGTCACATCATAAAATCACTGTAACTCATGCAGGAAAGTAGGAACCAATGAACTCAAGCAGATACAAGGACAGATTAGGAGTCATATATTTTTGCTGTGGGGATTTTAATTCACATAGCACATTGTGGGGAGGGAGAAAGACTGACACATATGGGGAGATAATAAACCAACTATTGTAGGGTAGTAATTATATATATTAACGACGGGAGAGGGAGACACAGGCAACACTTCAGCACTGGATTTGGACTCATCTTGGCGATCTCAGGAATGAGATATAGTGGATTATATAGGAGTATTACAAGATCCGATTTCCAAAAGACCCTGTCGGCTGTAGAAGGTTTTCGCAAGACTGTTTGAGTGAACAGACTTGAAACAAGTAGGCAGATAGTAACTATTCAGAAAAATCTGGAGAGACGCTGAGCCTCGCGTTGTGCACGCGCCACCATCTTAGTCTAGCCATGAGTGGGAAGTATGGGAAGACTCAACAATTGGAAGTGACCACTGCCCAATATTCAGTAATATACACATAGGCTGGAATGTTGAAGAAAGAGAAGTCAAATCTGTTAGATGAAAAAGAAAGAGGCGTGAATCCTTCAGAATTATAACCAGAAGAGGAAGGACGTGTGCACACGAAGGAGCAGATTGAGTCGTTAGCTAATTGTCAATAATCATAAAATATTTTTACAGGGACAAAGTGGAGTCCCACTAAAAGGGCTCCAACACAAGGCACATGTGGGCCGGACTCATCTCGGACTATAAAGGAAAGACCAGCAGTGCCGATGTAGTGTCTGCATCTCTCCAAGAGGATCTGAACACCTTTTATGCTTTGAGAGCAGCTCCCCGGCTGTGGAGTTCCAAGAGGCCCAGGAGGATCGCTGCCCCCCTGTCATATCCAGGGCAGAAGTGTGGAGATCTCTGACCGGATCAACACACACAAGGCACCTGGACCTGATGGCCTTTCTGGCCAAGCTCTCAAGGTTTGTGCAGTTATCTTATTGCATCTTGTTTTACTCAATTTCAATTAGTTTTGTCTGCCTATAATATTCTTCCTTTTATCAGCTGCATCATGTCACGGGCTGCTCTTAGGGGGGCCATGGGTTTCTGTTGGCTCTCAGCCAGTGAGAGGCCAGAGTTTAATTCAAGCAGCGGTTTATAACTTAAGGTGTTTCCCTGAAGGAATTCTGGCACCGTCTTATCAAGATGCTGAAAACTCTAGCTTAGGCTTCTGGAGTTACATGTAGGCCCCTCCATTGTTCTCTTTACCTGGCTTTAGATCCCAACATGAGACACACGTTTAAACCTGTGACACAACACGTGACGTGACTCACACACGTGCATACACACAGACACACACACACACACACATACACAAACTCACACACACACACACACACAAACACTCTCACACACACAGACAGGAGAGGAGGAGGAGCAGCCAGTGAAAGTGTTCAGACTCGTTTTAACTACAACAAGCAGACGGAGGAGACGTGAAGTCTGAGGCTGGTGAGTGTTAAGCAACATTAATATTATTCATTCATGTTATTTGACTGTCACAGACTCTGAGTCAGTTTTTCTACATGTGGACTTTAGAGAGAAGAAGATTCAGGATGAACTTCTGTCAGTGAACCAACAGTTTGACTCAACGCTGTGAGTGGCTGAGTCCAACACATTAAACAAACAACTGTCTCAGGTTACAGGGACAACAGGGACAGTGTAGAAGGGTGTGTGTTTGAGCTCACAATGTTTTTCCTCTCAGACTGAAGATGAGTGGTTATGAGGAGGAAGAGGACAGAGCAGAGTCTCCAGTGTTCAGCTGTGTGTCTCTGAAGAGTGACTGGTCCATGGGAGAACCTCCAAACTTCAGTGAGGAACCTGGACCTTCACACACAGAGTAAGGGACCTGCTACAAACATGTGAACCTCCAAACTGAATCCTCAGAGAATGAACCAGTGAATGATGTGTTCTGAATAAAAACATGTTTGTGTTTGCAGAGGTCAGGACCACAGACTGAGAGCAGAGTCTCCAGGGTCCAGCTGTCTGTCTCTGAAGAGTGACTGGTCCTTGGGAGAACCTCCAAACTTCAGTAATGAACCTGGACCCTCACACACAGAGTAAGAGACTGTTTCTACTGTGACCTGCTCTAAAGAGGATCTAGTTTCCTCTAGTCTGGCCCCTGCATTAGGACACAGCTTCATTGAAGTTGGTGACTAATCTCTCAGAATCACTCAAAGAGCTCAGACCTACACCAAGAACCAACACGCTCCTTATGAAACCACTTTGAAATCCACTAGAGACTCATTTTGATTTGGATCTGCACCAAATTCCACACAGTGGTAAACATCAGTCCTCTGAGCATGTGACAACCTATGACTGTGACATGTGAGTTATCAGGAAATGTCTTCACAGGGAGAGGAAGAGGAGTCATGTTTCTAAAGAGGAGCAGTCGTCCTGCTGTGCTTCGTGTCAGGACATCCTGAAGGATCCAGTCTACACCAGCTGTGGACACTGGTTCTGCAGACAGTGCATCACCTCATACTGGGACCAGTCTGGTTCTTCAGGAGACTCCTCTTGTCCCCAGTGTGGACAAAGATCCAGAACAGGAGCTGGAGGTCAGCCAGCCGGTCAGAGCAGCATTGTACATGTGTCTGCTGATGTCTTCACTTCTGACAACAGCACATGTGGTTTTATTTTGTTCCTTCATACAGCATCAACATTTAACATCGTTAGAAAAGCACAAAGTTAAAAAGCTTTTATTTTCTGTAGTTTTTCTGTATCTGATGAAAACAATCAGCAGATTCTCAGATTCTCTGTCTCTCACATTGTTTCTTGTCTTTCAGCAGATCGTGGTCTGCAGGAGGTTTTAGATGAACATAACCTCAGTGTGAGGAGGAGATGTGAACATGTGACTGAAGGAACTGATGAAACAGGAAGTAGAACCCTCCTCAACAGGATCTACACTGAGCTCTACATCACAGAGGGACAAAGTGAAGAGGTTAATACTCAACATGAGGTGAGGCAGCTTGAGACGGCTTCCAAGAAGAAGATCCTCCACGACACTCCCATCAAGGTCCACGACATCTTTAAAGCCTCCACTGACCAGCAGAGCAGCATCAGAGTCGTCCTGACCAATGGCGTCGCTGGCGTTGGAAAAACCTTCTCGGTGCAAAAGTTCACTCTGGACTGGGCAGAGGGTTTAGAAAACCAGGATGTGGGTCTGCTGGCTGTGCTTTCGTTCAGGGAGCTGAACCTGGTGAAGGACCAGCAGCACAGTCTTCTCACGCTGCTCCATATTTTCCATCCAGCGTTGCAGAAGCTCACGGCAGAGACGCTCGCTGTCTGTAAACCTTTGTTCATCTTTGACGGCCTGGATGAAAGCAGACCTTCTCTGGACTTCAACCACAGGGAGCTTGTGTCTGAGGTCACACAGAGGTCATCAGTCAACGTGCTGCTGACAAACCTCATCCAGGGGAATCTGCTTCCCTTGGCTCTCATCTGGATAACCTCCAGACCTGCGGCGGCCAATCAGATCCCTCCTGCATTTGTTGACAGGGTCACAGAAGAACGAGGCTTCACTGAGGCCCAGAAGGAGGAGTACTTCAGGAGGAGATTCAGTGATGAAGAGCTGTGCAGCAGAATCATCTCACACATCAAGACGTCCAGGAGCCTCCACATCATGTGTCAAATCCCAGTCTTCTGCTGGATCAGTGCCACAGTTCTGGAGCACATGTTGACCACAGACCAGAGAGGAGAGCTGCCCAAGACCCTGACTGACCTGTACTCACACTTCCTGATGGTTCAAACAAAGAGGAAGAACAACAAGTACGGTGAGGGATATGAGACGACTTCACAGCAGCTGACGGAGGCTGACAGGGACGTTCTCCTGAAGCTGGGGAGGCTGGCACTTAAACATCTGGAGGAAGGAAACATCATGTTCTACCAAGAAGACCTGGAGCGCTGTGGTCTTAATGTCACAGAGGCCTCGGTGTACTCAGGAGTTTGTACTGAGATCTTCAGAAATGAGTGTGTGATCTTCCAGAAATCAGTCTACTGCTTTGTTCATCTGAGCGTTCAGGAGTTTCTGGCTGCAGTCTACATGTTCCACTGTTACACCAAGAGTAACACAGAAGAACTCAACAACTTCTTGGGAACATATGGGAACACAGACAGTACTCTCTCCCTTGATGACCTCCTGAAGAGAACCATGAAGAAATCCCTCATCAGTACAAATGGTCATCTTGACCTGTTTGTTCGCTTCCTTCACGGCCTCAGTCTGGAGTCCAACCAGAGAGTCTTAGGAGACCTGCTGGGTCGGACAGAGAACAATCCAGAGATCATCCAGAGAGTCATCAACTGAAGGAGATGCAGAGTGAAGACATTTCTCCTGACAGAAGCATCAACATCTTCCACTGTCTGACTGAGATGAACGACCACTCAGTTCATCAGCAGATGAAACAGTTCCTGACGTAAAATGACAGATCCAAGAAACTCTCTGTGATCCACTGCTCAGCTCTGGCCTATATGCTGCAGATGTCAGAGGAGGTTCTGGATGATTTGGACCTGGAGAAGTTCAACACATCACTCCAGGGTCGATGGAGACTGATCCCAGCTGTGAGGAACTGCAGGAAGGCTCGGTGAGTCCAGACATGATCAATAACATGTTCAATCAGTGGAGATGAGTCGTTCTTCAAATACACTCAGTGTTAAATGATTCTCGTTGTTCTCATCTCTGATTTTATTTTATTTTTCAATTTTAATCTCTATCATTTGGACTTCGTCATCAATGACAAAAAACAAATATTAAATGTATTTATCCACCTTCTGTCATTTATCTTTCTGTTCCCACAACAATATACAGAGATAAAAGGAATATTTGGGGCATTTAGAAACAGTGATTAATCAGATAAATCACAGCTTCTCTGTGTTTAGAATGAGAATCACTGACTGTTCCTGTAAACTGAAGAAGCAGAACTGGAAATATTGTGTATTCTTCTTTCTGGTCAAACTAGAATTACCATCCTGTATTTGTACGCCACCACCAACCAGTGCAGTGTCAGTCCCTCCACGTTCCTCCGGCGCACGTACCCCCTCTTTTTTTTGGGCCGCCGCCATGCCCCCCCGCCCTGGACGATGTTGGGGGGGACCAACATTATCTGGTCGGTAGATCTTGTTGAGCTGGTCATTTCAAGAGTAGCTCACAAGCCTATAAAGTGTGGGCACCCGTGGTCTAAATGAATGCTTGTACCAAATCTGAAAGGATTCTCTTGAGTTTTTTAACATGTTCAGGTTTAAATGAACACGTTTTGTATGAATGTTGTGTTTTCAGATTTTATTCTCACAGATATTTTCTTTATTACAGACTTGGTGGCTGTGACCTCTCAGAGACTCACTGTGAAGTCGTGGCCTCAGCTCTGAAGTCAGACCCCTCACATCTGAGAGAACTGGATCTGAGTGAAAATTACCTGAAGGATTCAGGACTGAAGCTGCTGTGTTCTGGACTGGAGAGTCCAAACTGTCGACTGGAGACTCTGAGGTCCTTAAATCCTTTTTCACTTTTCCAACTTTCTTTCTTATTCGGTCATTATTTATTTAAATTTTCTCAGTTCTGCTCTGCTCACTCTCCCTCAGTCATCTGTCACTCACTCCAGTCTGTCTCCTTCTAATCAGTCCAGCTCCATTCACACTAGACTAAAAGCTAAATTTTCGTCACTGAAAACACCTGTCAGTTAGTTCCTAACTAATGCGGATTCCACGTTCACCCGGGACGAAAACGGGCAGAAACCTACCCCCGGTATAGCATTGGTGGGGGCTGGGGAGAGGGGAGTGCCGCCGGGAGGTCGTGTAGCAAAGGCAATCTAATCAGGTGAATCCTTGAAATGTCTCTTTGCCGCCTCTGGGTCATAAGTTCCACAGCAAAAAAAAAACAATTCCTAAACAGTTACTTACTTACAATGGCGTCATTTTCCACACTGCAAATCCGGGCTTGCAGCGAGTCTTGGCCTAATGTGCACTTCGTCGTGCTGCTTCGTCGTGTGCGGGAATCAGGCTGTGAAAACACAACGATGAAAAAGATCAGATAAAGTAAACCTGGAGTATGTATTTTAAATAGCACAGGGCATCTCTTCTTTAATCCTACCCTTGCTCTAGTTTGTGGCGTCGGCCATTTGCCTCAGAGGTGTGAAGTTTCCTATAAAATACAAAAGGACAAAAAGTCACGTTTATGAAAAAACTTAATGAGAACAAACTGTTAAATGTAAGCAGTTCGTACATATTTAAACATGCACTAGTTCTGCTCAAGCACTCTTCTTCTTTTAGCAACTTTATCGCTAATCCAAAAGTTGCTATTAAAGGATTCTGATTCTGTTAACACGCTATTCAGATCTAAGAGTTAACTTAGCAGTTAGCAATGGTCTATATCTATAGCTTAGCTCTTACCGTAACTTTGGGACTGTACGCCCGTCTTCTCCACTTCGACTCGTCCTCACTGGGTCAGCGGCTTCACTTTCTAATGCACTCCTCTCCTCCAGAGAAACAGTGTTGTGTCGACTTCAGCAAGTTTTTCACAGCGAAACCAGAGTCCCTCGTCGGACCATGCAAAATACGAGGCGGTAGTTTCATGTCCGTGGGAGACAGACGCTTCATTCACGAGGCTGTGATTGGACGAGCCCTCTACCGCATTGATGTTAACGACTGACGTGGCATCTTCAGGAACGGAAATTTTCAGAGTAAAACTTCACAAATGTCCATTTCACTTTTGAAGCAGCAGTTCTGACAGTTTTTAAATTGTACTTTTATATGGGATGAGGATGACATATCTGGGTGACAGAGGACCAGTTTATTCTTTCTGGTGATAAGTTATTGTTCTATATGATTCTTGCTGTTCTGTGTTTGTACCCTCATAGTTGAATGCACTTATTGTAAGTCGCTATGGATAAAAGTGTTTGAATGGAATACTGAGAAAGTTAAATAATAACAATAGGACAATTGAAGTTTAAATTATGAGGCAATTTCAGAAGATGTTGCTGAGTTTGCCAGTATTTTGGGAGGACAAATGTTCGGACTTTGACAAGCGATGACACAACTGATATGCTTTATGTGAGGCACAATGTTTTGGTGTCAGCAGAAAGACTTCTCTTAGAAAACTGTACAGTGGTGCAACTCTCTCCATTCCAACATATTATCTTGGATGACCTTGACAGACAAATGTTGAAAGAAATCGCACTGTTTCAAAAAAATTTCATAGCATTGACCTTTTCTCATGGTATACAATGTAATTCATTCTGCCCACATACTTACATAAGGGAAATCTATATAAGCCCCAATTTCAGATTTTATATTTATTTTAAGCCTGGTGTACTTACGGCAGATATATTAGTTGGTACATTTTCGAAAGATGTTACCTCTGCACCACTGAGTGACACTATTGTGATTTGCATTTGTAAAGCTCACAGCATTGTCATTTACATGTGAAAGCCTCCTTTAGGCCTAGGAGCAGGGGGGGTCACATGCATACATTCCCAGGCTTGAAAAACTGCCAGAAACTGGTACCCCGCGTCAATTTCCGAGAGTTGCCTTTGCTGACTGCAGATTCCTGTAAACAACCTTTAACCTGAAATTCCAACAAAATTTGCAGTGACACTAACTGACACAAATTCTTCTTTTCATGCAGTGTCACCAGCACTCACCTGCTCCTGATCACTAAGAAAGTGTCAGTAAATAACATGTGGACTGAGGCCGAGCACTCGACCTCCTCAGGTTTTCAAAATAATACACATTCTTGATAAGACACAACTGTACAACACGTTGGACAGTTGATAATTGTAGAAACAAACAGGAAGTGACTGTCAGGAGCCATCACTACTTTAAACAGTGTTTAATTGCACAAACCTGCTCAGTGACCAACACACAGAGAAGAAGCTGATGAATGAAACAATGGTCCAACAAATCTGTTCTGATATTTATCTTCAGGTCACAGACTGGACTGAGGTGAGCAGCATGTTAAGAGTCTGTGTTATGATGACAATCCACAACAACAGGCACATTCAAATATTCATATTTCTTTATTCAGGTTGAAGAGCTGCAGTCTGTCAGAGATCAGCTGTTCTTCTCTGGCTTCAGCTCTGAGGTCAAACCCCTCTCATCTGTGAGAACTGGATCTGAGTGACAACAACCTGCAGGACTCAGGAGTGAAGGAGCTGTGTAGTTTTCTACAGAGTCCAACCTGTCGACTAGAGACTCTGAGGTCAGTTCACTGACTGACTTTTGTAGATCTCATATCTATAATACAGCATTTATACCCAATTGATCTAATTTTAATTTAATTTAACATAACCTCTTCATACATAACCTGAATCCATTTATTAATTCATCTGTGACATTTTAAATATTCAGCAACTTGTTAAAACGCATCTGAGTTTAGTTCTGGATTTCCTAAACATATCTGCAGGACAGAGACCGGGTCCAAAGGATCTATTTTTACTAAATCAGGACTCGTTTTTAGTCCAACATGTCTGATTTAATATTTATCTTCGATGTTATTAGATTAGATTAGATTAGATTAGATTTCTTTATTTATCCACACAATGGGGAAATTCACTTGTTACAGCAGTAATAGAGAAACAGAATTAAAGTAACAGTGTCGAAGCACTGTAAAAAAAAGAAAGAGATCACATTAATATTTGTGTGTTATTTTCACACATGAACTCAGTTTAATTCACAGTTAAGTTTGTTCCTTTATTCAGGTTGATGGGCTGCAGTCTATCAGAGATCAGCTGTTCTTCTCTGGCTTCAGCTCTGAGGTCAAATCCCTCTCATCTGAGAAAACTGGATCTGAGTAACAACGACCTGCAGGACTTAGGAGTGAAGGAGCTGTGTGGTTTTCTACAGAGTCCAACCTGTAGACTGGAGACTCTGAGGTCAGTTCACTGACTGACTTTTGTAGATCTCATATCTATAATACAGCGTTTATACCCAATTTATCTTATTTAATTCTAATTTAACATAATTCCTCTTCATACATAACTTAATTCCACTCATTTATTAATCTGTGACATTTGAAATATTCAGGTACTTGCCAAAACACATCTGAGTTTAGTTCTGGATTTCATAAACTGATCTGCAGGACAAAGATCGAGTCCAAATAAAAAAAATTTACTGAATCAGGACTCGTTTTTAGTCCAACATGTCTGATTTCATATTTATCTTTAATGTTATGAGTCTGTGCTGACATGAATATTTGTGTGTTATTTTAACATATGAACTCAGTGTAATTTACAGTTCAGTTTTATCCTTTATCCAGGTTGTGGAGCTGCAGACTGTCAGATATCAGCTGTTCTCTGGGTTCAGCTCTGAGGTCAAACCCCTCTCATCTGAGAGAACTGGATCTGAGTAACAACGACCTGCAGGACTCAGGAGTGAAGATTTCAGGCTGTCGACTGGAGACTCTGAGGTCAGTAGATGGTTGGAGTCAGTCCACGCTGTTTTCATCAGTATTTTACAAAACACACAGAATCAGAATCAGAATCAGGTTTATTGGCCAAGTAAGTTTGCACAAACAGGGAATTTGACTCGGTAAAGTGGCTCTCAGGTGCTTACACAGAATACACATCACAAAAACAAACATAACAAAACAAAACAATGCAAAACAAAACAATACAAACAGTCCAAACAGTGCGACGGTCT
Source organism: Platichthys stellatus (assembly GCA_016801935.1). NCBI lineage: Eukaryota > Metazoa > Chordata > Actinopteri > Pleuronectiformes > Pleuronectidae > Platichthys > Platichthys stellatus. The sequence continues at coordinate 1,046,404 of CM028859.1, forward strand.
AAGAAAAGAAGTGCAGGTGTGCATATTACAATTATCCAGTGAGGGTGAAATAAGTAAACATAATTAAATATAATTATAATATATATTATATATAATGTAATATAATTTCGGGAGTAACTGTTGGTTATTATAAGGATCCAGAGTTATTGCACAGTGCCAGAGTGGGTTGGCTGTTCAGTAGTGAGACGGCGAGGGGGAAGAAACTGTTTTTGTGTCTGGTGGTTTTGGTGGACAGCGATCTGTAGCGCCTACCAGAGGGGAGGAGTTGGAAAAGGTTGTGTCCAGGGTGGGAGGGGTCTGCAGTGATCTTTCCTGCCCGTTTCCTGACTCTGGATGTGTACAGGTCCTGGATGGTGGGCAGGTTGGCACCGATGATCTTTCCTGCAGACCTGACTGTCCGTTGGAGTCAGTTCTTATCCAATTCAGTGGCCGATCCTGTAGATACATGCTGCACAAATGTGCAGAGAACAGACTCGATGACTGCAGTGTAAAACAGGATCAGCAGCTCCTGAGGCAGGTTGTGCTTCCTAAGCTGGCGCAGGAAGTACAACCTCTGCTGGGCCTTCTTGATGGCTGTATTTATGTTGGATTCCCACTTCAGGTTCCGGGAGATTGTGGATCCCAAAAACCTGAATGATTCCACAGCCAACACAGTACTGTTGAGTATGGTGAGGGGGTGCAGTGCCGGGGGGCTCCTCCTGAAGTCCACTGTCATATCCACGGTTTTAAGCGTGTTCAGCTCTAGGTTGTTGCGACCGCACCACAGGACCAGCTGTTCGACCTCCCTAGTTTTTTCAGTCATACGAAGCTCGTCCACTTCTTAACGAAATGAACGGTTAACCTGCTCCAGGTTAAGTTAAAGATCACCTGTATGAAAGCTCCGCCCACTGACCACAGTGACTCTACACTGTTGTGTGGTGCACACTCTCCTTAAAGGGAAAGATAAGGGAAGTTTAAATCAACATCTGGTTGGTTCAGTTGATCTCTTACTTACCCAGAACATCTCAATCTCTGTGTGTCCTCAGAGACAGTGTGTGTCCTTAGAGTCAGTGTGTGTCGTCATAAACAGTGTGTGTCCTCAGAGTCAGTGAGACAGTGGGTGTCCTCGGAGTCATTGTGTGTCCTGAGAGACAGTGTGTGTCCTCCGAGACAGTGAGACAGTGTGTGTCCATAGAGTCAGTGTGTGTCCTCAGAGTCAGTGTGTGTCCTCAGTGTCAGTGTGCGTCCTCAGAGACAGTGAGACAGTGTGTGTCCTCAGAGACAGTGAGACAGTGTGTGTCGTCATAAACAGTGTGTGTCCTCAGAGTCAGTGAGACAGTGTGTGTCCTCGGAGTCATTGTGTGTCCTCAGAGACAATGTGTATCCTCAGAGTCAGTGAGACAGTGTGTCCTTAGAGTCAGTGTGTGTCCTCAGAGTCTGTGTGTGTCCTCAGAGTCAGTGAGACAGTGTGTGTCACATCCTGAAATTCAAATGTTTCACATCAAGAATCTTCTTCTCTTCCACTCGTCTTGTCAGGAAGACCCCATCTGAACCGGGATTCAAACCAGGAACCTTCTGGCTGTGAGGGGACAGTGCCAACCACCGCGCAGCCCCAAAGTCCCTTGCTGCCGATTGTGTTTATTCATATAAAGAATGTGTTTATTGAAATGACACAACACCAACAGAATATATAAACCCTCAGTAAAGAGTCACATACAGTGTATTTAACTTTTTCTTTATTATTGTCCACCTTTGTCCCTCAGTGTGTCTCCATGTGTGTAGAACCACCTTTTTGTGTATATGTTTGTTTATGATCTTAAAGTTCCTGGATTCACGTCACAAAATGATTTAGTTCCACACAAAGTTAAAAACATTGAAATCCCTTTGACTTCAAAATCATAGTTTTGTCTTTGACACAAAAGATCAAAAGTCTGGACTTAAAAATGGGACTTTTTCATTTCTGCATCAGGTGCAGAGCGGTGGTGGCTTTTCTACTTTTGACCCACAGGTGGTGCTGCAGTATAGCAGCAGCACATCCCGGTCAAAGTCTTTATAGTCAGTCTATGAGTCAAACACATGGATCATTTCCTCTGTGACAAACCAGATGTAACGAGAAGAAAAACATCTCAGAGAGAAAAGTTCTAAACATCCTTCCACCGACTTCACTGGAATCATGACTCTGCTTTTCATCGTACAAACAAACAGGTGAAAACATCTTGTCCTTGGTGCAGGTAAAAGAACAAAATCACCAGTTTGACATAATGGAAAACAGCAGAAGAAAAATTAACGAGACATTTACAGTATGAAGAAGAGTCGATGAAGAGCAGAGCATCTTTAAGTCTCTGAGGAAACTTTCATAAATATTTTACCATATTTAATAGAAAACTGACTCAAGGACGTTTTATGCAAAAGTAGATGAACATTGTTCATTTATCCAGTTTGTGAATTGTTGCTAAAATAATTTCTAAAACAATGATTTAAATCTGTTTGTTTTCGACCACCAACTCAGAACAACCACAAGGGGGAGACTGTAGCAGGCCACTGGGAACAGCAGCATGCTGGGAAATAATGGATGATGGGAGGTTCACACCAGAGACAAGTGACAGAAAGAGTCTGAGAGATGATGTCCTGAAGACAGTTTGGGTCTGTTGTGTTGAACAGTTTGTGTTATTCTGTGGAGACACTTGTGTCAACATGATGATTTCCCTTAATTTTCAAGCCCGTCTAAGTTCTTTGTGACTTCAGGATAAGAAATGTTTGACAGAGTCAGTTCCTGACCGGCTCAAGTTCTCACTGTGTGGAGAGGTCATCATGTGACTTTGTGATGATCATCAACACACGTGTGGCAGTTTAACATGTGACTGTGACGCCATGTTCAAGAACACGCTGCTCTAACATCTGTCCAGCAGATGTTGAAGCTGTGAGGTCCACTTCCTCTGCACCAGAGTGACACCATCATCTCTGCAACCCGTCAACAACACGTCGTCCAAACGATCCATTCAAATTCCACCAAACATATTTATGGGATATACTTTATACTTATCAAGAAAAGTTTGATATAAATACAAATTCTCAAATCTTGAATGAAAAGGAGCAGAAGGAAGAATAATCTGATATAATCCGCTGCTCTTTCACAAGACGTTCATGAACAAAGTAGTTGCAGGTTTAGTTTAGTCCAGGTTTAGGTTCAGGTTAGTTTAAGTCTAGGGTTGGGTTACGATAAGGTTCATGTTTAGATTAGGTTTAAGTTTGTGTTAGGTTTAACCTCTTTCTCTCCCTCTAAGTATATAACATTTATTTATCATCTACTTTGAGTTTTTAGATTGAAGTCCAATCTGCTTACATGGAGGAAGTAGGGTTCATGACCTATACAGCAGCAGGCCACTAGGGGGCGATCCAGGTGTTTTTCACTTCACTGTGGGAGCCGTCACGTCGTCCATCTTCTTTTACAGTTTGTGGTTCAGAGAGACGTGCAGAAGAAAACTGAGCAAACGATCCGTATCACGTTATAAAGTGACTTTCAGACCAGTAATGAATGAAACGTTGTAAGCAGACAAAGTTTTCATTTATAAACCATCAGGAGGAAACCATTGGACTTGACAACTTGCAGTGAGACGAGAGCAGGGACCGTCTACAAAGTGCAAAGACAAAAACACACACTGAAAGACATTCAAAAGGTTCAGTCATGTGTGGGGTCAACCAATCACTTCACATGTAAATGTAAATGTTTTGCTCGTCAGGTGTTTGTGTGTGTGTGTGTGTGTGTGTGTGTGTAGGTGTGTTTGTGTGTGTGTGTGTGTGTGGGACAAGGGTAGATGTAAACACAGGTAACGCTTCAGCACTGGATTTGACACTGGTATCAAGTGAGGTGGCATGGACATGTGAGTGGGAAGTATTGGAAGTCTCAACAATTGGAAGTGACCACTAACCAATATTCAGTATTATACACATAGGCTGGGAAGTAGAAGAAAGAGAAGTCAAATTTGTTAGATGAGACAAGGAGGCATGAATTCTTCAGTATTATAACCAGAAGATGAAGAACAGACTTTAATCAATGATTCACAGCCAAAAACTCTAACGCTCTGAGTCTGATTATCAGGAGAAGACGTTTCAAAGAACAAGTCTGGTGATATTTTATATTTTTCTTCTTTTTGATATTAACATGTTTGTGTCTGCATCCACAGCCTGACACATCTCATGTGTTTGTGCCATAGAGCTCCATCCGCCACTGGAAGTAGTCCCCAACAAATGCACTGTTTCCTCCAGTGAGCGGCTGTTTCAGGAAGCTCCACTCCACAGGACAACGTGCTGAGTTTCATGTTATAACGTGATACAGATCTTCTTATTCTAGAGTAAAGGAAACTGTGATTCAAACAATTTAGATCAAACACACTAGTGGAAACATCACCAGGATTATTTTATATTAATTTCCAAAGATGGATCCTTTCACCTGAGTCTTACACACTGGAGCTTTAATTGGTCTGTGAGCAACTCTCATATCTACTGTAAAGAGAGAGAGGAGGAGCCTGAGGACATGGAAGTGTCAGACTCCATTTTCACCTGGATGAGCAGAAGGAAGAAAAGTGAGCAGGTGAGTGTGAACACAACTTTCTGAAAGTTTCACTGTCTCACTCTCACACCTGCTGTTAACATCCGTCTGCTGATCACATGACTCTAAGTTTGTCAGTTCACACCTGGTGACAGACGTGGTTTCATGTGATCGGATCCCAGAGACAGATGTGAACAGCAGCTGTGGAACAAAGAGCCTTCAAAGGACTAATTAACAGAGTTAACTCACAGTTTCATGTTTTATCTTCATCACATCTGTTCATCAAGCGTTTAATAACAGAACCTGTTTTCAGAATCATACATTACAGTAACCTGAGCTGGTGTGTGTGTGTGTGTGTCTGTGTCTGTCCTCCCTTGGTATTTTTAGGTGTGTTTCTTGAACAGACTTGTTTGTCCTGATTCCTTTGAGCTCACATTGTAAGCTCAAAGGATCTGTTTTTCCTTTCAGACTGAAGATGAGTGGTTATGAGGAGAAAGAGGAGGACACAGCAGAGTCTCCATTGTTCAGCTGTGTGTCTCAGAAGAGGAGGAGGAACATGACACCTCCTCTAAACTTCAGTAATGAACCTGGACCCTCACACACAAAGTAAGAGACCTGATACAAACATGTGAACCTCCAAATTGAATCCTCAGAGAATGAACCAGTGAATGATGTGTTCTGAATAAAAACATGTTTGTGTTTGCAGAGGTCAGGACCACAGACTGAGAGCAGAGTCTCCAGGGTCCAGCTGTCTGTGGTCCAAAGATTATCCTCCACTCTTCAGTAATGAACCTGGACCCTCACACACAGAGTAAGAGACTGTTTCTACTAAGACCTGCTCTGAAGAGGATCTAGTTTCCTCTAGTGTGGCCCCTGCATTAGGACACAGCTTCATTGAAGTTGGTGACTAATCTCTCAGAATCACTCAAAGAGCTCAGACCTCCAACAAGAACCAACACGCTCCTTATGAAACCACTTTAAAATCCACTAGAGACTCATTTTGATTTGGATCTGCACCAAATTCCACTCACTCATAAACATCAGTCCTCTGAACATGTCTGTGGAAGAGTAATGACAACCTGTGACTGTGACATTTGAGTTATCAGGAAATGTCTTCACAGGGAGAGGAAGAGGAGTCATGTTTCTGAGGAGGAGCAGTCGTCCTGCTGTGCTTCGTGTCAGGACGTCCTGAAGGATCCAGTCTCCACCAGCTGTGGACACTGGTTCTGCAGACAGTGCATCACCTCATACTGGGACCAGTCTGGTTCTTCAGGAGACTCCTCCTGTCCCCAGTGTGGACAAAGATCCAGACCAGGAGCTGGAGGTCAGACAGCCGGTCAGAGCAGCACTGTACATGTGTCAGCTGATGTCTTCACTTCTGACAACAGCACATGTTGTTTTATTTTGTTCCTTCATACAGCATCAACATTTAACATCGTTAGAAAAGCACAAAGTTAAAAAGCTTTTATTTTCTGTAGTTTTTCTGTATCTGATGAAAACAATCAGCAGATTCTCAGATTCTCTGTCTTGGACATTGTTTCTTGTCTTTCAGCAGATCGTGGTCTGCAGGAGGTTTCAGATGAACATAAGCTCAGTGTGAGGAGGAGATGTGAACATGTGACTGAAGGAAGTGATGAAACAGGAAGTAGAACCCTCCTAAACAGGATCTACACTGAGCTCTACATCACAGAGGGACAGAGTGAAGAGGTTAATACTCAACATGAGGTGAGGCAGCTTGAGACGGCTTCCAAGATGAAGAGCCTCCACGACACTCCCATCAAGGACGACATCTTTAAAGCCTCCACTGACCAGCAGAGCAGCATCAGAGTCGTCCTGACCAACGGCGTCGCTGGCGTTGGAAAAACCTTCTTGGTGCAGAAGTTCACTTTGGACTGGGCAGAGGGTTTAGAGAACCAGGATGTGGATCTGCTGGCTGTGCTTTCGTTCAGGGAGCTGAACCTGGTGAAGGACCAGCAGCACAGTCTTCTCACGCTGCTCCATGTTTTCCATCCAGAGTTACAGAAGCTCACGGCAGAGACGCTCGCTGTCTGTAAACCTTTGATCATCTTTGACGGCCTGGATGAAAGCAGACCTTCTCTGGACTTCAACCACAGGGAGCTTGTGTCTGAGGTCACACAGAGGTCATCAGTCAACGTGCTGCTGACAAACCTCATCCGGGGGAATCTGCTTCCCTCGGCTCTCGTCTGGATAACCTCCAGACCTGCAGCGGCCAATCAGATCCCTCCTGCATGTGTTGACAAGGTCACAGAAGTACGAGGCTTCACTGACGCCCAGAAGGAGGAGTACTTCAGGAGGAGATTCAGTGATGAAGAGCTGTGCAGCAGAATCATCTCACACATCAAGACGTCCAGGAGCCTCCACATCATGTGTCAAATCCCAGTCTTCTGCTGGATCAGTGCTACAGTTCTGGAGCACATGTTGACCACAGACCAGAGAGGAGAGCTGCCCAAGACCCTGACTGACCTGTACTCACACTTCCTGATGGTTCAGACAAAGAGGAAGAACAACAAGTACGGTGAGGGACATGAGACGACTCCACAGCAGCTGATGGAGGCTGACAGGGACGTTCTCCTGAAGCTGGGTAGGCTGGCACTTAAACATCTGGAGGAAGGAAACATCATGTTCTACCAAGAAGACCTGGAGTGGTGTGGTCTTAATGTCACAGAGGCCTCTGTGTATTCAGGAGTTTGTACTGAGATCTTCAGAAGAGAGTGTGTGATCTTCCAGAAATCAGTCTACTGCTTTGTTCATCTGAGCGTTCAGGAGTTTCTGGCTGCAGTCTACATGTTCCACTGTTACACCAAGAGGAACACAGAAGAACTTAACAACTTCTTGGGAAGTTTTGAGAACATAGACAGTACCTTCTCCCTGGATTACCTCCTGAAGAGAACAATGGAGAAATCCCTAGCCAGTCCAAATGGTCATCTGGACCTGTTTGTTCGCTTCCTTCACGGCCTCAGTCTGGAGTCCAACCAGAGAGTCTTAGGAGGCCTGCTGGATCGGACAGGGAACAATCCAGAGATCATCCAGAGAGTCATCAACAACCTGAAGAACATGGAGAGTGATTACCTTTCTCCTGACAGAAGCATCAACATCTTCCTCTGTCTGACTGAGATGAACGACCACTCAGTTCATCAGCAGATGAAACAGTTCCTGACGTCAGAGAACAGATCGAAGGAGGAACTCTCTGATATCCACTGCTCAGCTCTGGCCTACATGCTGCAGATGTCGGAGGAGGTTCTGGATGAGTTGGACCTGGAGAAGTTCAACACATCATACCAGGGTCGACTGAGACTGATCCCAGCTGTGAGGAACTGCAGGAAGGCTCTGTGAGTCCAGACATGATCAATAACATGTTCAATCAGTGGAGATGAGTCGTTCTTCAAATACACTCAGTGTTAAATGATTCTCATTGTTTGGGCAGCATGGTGTTGCAGTGGTCAACAGTGTTGGTCAAGTTACTTCTAAAAAGTTATTAGTTACAGTTACAAATTACTTCTCCCAAAAAGTAATTGAGTTAGTAACTCAGTTACCACATTGTTAGAGTAATTAGTTACTCAGCAAAGTAACTGTGGCGTTATTTTATTTTTGCATGGATTTTTCTCAGCGAACGGGATTATTGCCTGGGAGTCGCGTATCGGATTACTTCAAGGACTGAACATTTTCTGGGCACTGGAAGGGGGTGAGAAAGCGTGGACTTGGTTTGATTTGTTTGCGACACTAACCTCGCTCACCTGCAGGCATTTTTGTTTGGGACGTTTTGTTTGGGGATTATATTATGGACCTGGGGGGGAAATATTGATGTGTTGAATGTGTGTAAATAGCGTGTTTATGTGTACGGGGCCGCCATGGTTTGCGGGCTTGAGCATGGGGATATGTGGGATTGATGTGGGTTTTGTTTAAATACACTTATAATACGCAACCTTTTTGTGTCGAATTCGTTGATATTTATATTTATTTAATTAGGGGTTAGACCGATAACAAGGTCATCGGTCCAACCAGGGATCTTTCGTTTATAATAACTTGGTCGGGCAGCGCGCAAGGTATACAGTGGGTCGAGACCGCCCGTGTCCTTAAAATTAAAAGCGTAGAGCATTTCCCCTGGGGTTTGAACAGGGTGATTTGTTACAACCGCACGCTTCATTCAACCAAATTGTAGTAACGCTCCACTTTACATTATCAATAACGATAACGGCGTTGTAACGATGACAAAAGTAATTAATTCGATTACTCCGTTACTGAAAAAGAACTCCGTTAGTAACGCCGTTATTAGTGTTGTGTCGTTCGTGAACGATTCGTTCGTTTTGAACGAATCGTTACAAGGACTCGGGAGTAACGAGTCCTCTCAAAGAGTGATTCGTTCATTTTCTCGTGGCCGCGCATCGGGACTGTTGCATAGGCTGCTACAGTCTGTTCGCGCGGAGGGGGCACCCTGCGGTGCGCCTCGGCTGGCGCCTAACAGCTGACTGAGAACTGGTGCGGACCAGGGGAATCCGACTGTTTAATTAAAACAAGCATCGCGAAGGGCCACGGTGGGTGTTGACGCGATGGGATTTCTGCCCAGTGCTCTGAATGTCAACGTGAAGAATGAGGAGGGCTTGTTAAGTTATCTTGACTCACGCAGTGTAACTTGGCGTAAAAAGTATGAGCGTAGCGTCTGATTAAGTACTTTATTCTCATGTGCATCGCCTCTATTGATTAGTGTTGTGTCGTTTGTGAACGATTCGTTCGTTTTGAACGAATCGTTACAAGGACTCGGGAGTAACGAGTCCTCTCAAAGAGTGATTCGTTCATTTTCTCGTGGCCGCGCATCAGGACTGTTGCATAGGCTGCTGCAGGTCACGTGGAAAATGATCCAGAGACCCATCTGCCGGGTACGAGTCTTTGGATCATTTTCCACGTGACCTCCATAGGCTCAGAAGAGGAAACAGATACCTCATTCCCTATCGCGGGACCGCTGTTAAAAAGCAGCCATGACTGACAGCTTTTGTTTGGCAGATCATATTCTTTTTAAGAAAACCTCCTATTATATACAGTAAAACATGACAGTTTGTATGGTTTTAAATTGTCATTTATAGTCACACTGGCATTTAATTATCACGGGAA
>CM028859.1:1072679-1124752 GCA_016801935.1 Platichthys stellatus
AATGATAATTATGAAAATGATTTAATTTGGTTTTATTTGTTTAATTTATTATCTGCCATAGTGTTTATGGTAAAGTTAGTGTGGATGTTATATGTATATCCTTAGATATTTATATAAGGTCAGGTTGTATAAACTGGCTATAGAGACAATAACTGAATTTTAGCTCACACAACTAACTCCGGCTCATTTACAGTATTTTGTCTATTACAACTTGTTTCAGCAACGATTTTCACTATGAAATATAACTATGAAATATCTGTTCTTCATCGTATGAAATTAGCAGGTGAAACTACCTGAAAATCAACTGGTTAGATAATGAAATTATCATTAAACTACAATTTGAACTTTTAATGTAAAATGATTTCTGTGTCATTTGGTCTTTTTTCACATTTTCATTACTACTAAAGAACTTAAAGTTAAAAAATCTCTNNNTAGGAAAAAACTATTATATAATATACTGTGTGATGTTTATATAATATATATATGTTTATAATACAACATAAAGAATATTTATTCATATGTTAAACTGTCGAATATCAACTCAACTTCAGACTGAACGATCGGTGATGACTTGATCAGCTTCTTTTTACGGCCCCCCCCCCCCCCCCGCCCCCTGTTGGTCACTTACACCACAGCCCCGCCTCCAGTCCGACTCCTTTATAAAGACGAACTGAAGGAGGTGAAGTTACAAACACTGGTCTTTTAAAAACTCTCACTTCTCTCTCGACTATTTCTCCTTTTTAAACACTTTCTCACCAGGTCAGCTGACTGTTGAGCTTCTTTACTTTTTATGGTTTTACACTATTTCTAGTTCTCAAGTCTAAATTTTTTTTGGAGACTTTTTTCAGTTTTGTTCTCAGAGGGGTTTTCTTCTCCTCTCTGCAGATGACGATGGATTTGTCCGACCTTCCCTTCCCTCTCTCCCCAACCAATGACCTTTACGATGACCCCTGCTTCAGCACCAGTGACTTGAACTTTTTCGATGACCTGGACGCCCGGCTCTTGCACGCCGGCCTAGTGAAGCCAGGGGACCACCATCAACACCACCACGTGCCCAAGGATGAGCATGTGAGGGCCCCGGGGGGGCCACACCAGGCGGGACACTGCCTGCTCTGGGCCTGCAAGGCCTGCAAGACGAAGACCACTCACGAAGACAGAAGAAAAGCAGCGACCGTGAGAGAAAGACGTCGGCTCGGCAAAGTAAACACGGCCTTCGAGAACCTGAAACGCTGCACTGCCTCCAATCCCAACCAGCGGCTGCCCAAAGTGGAGATCCTGCGCAACGCCATCAGCTACATCGAGTCGCTGCAGGCGCTGCTGAGGACGGGCCGGGACGACAGCTTCTACCCGCCACTGGAACACTACAGCGCCGACTCGGAGGCCTCGAGCCCCCGCTCCAACTGCTCCGATGGCACGGTGAGCCCACGAACAGCTGAAGAGTTCATGTGCTGCCTTGTGAAATGTGAAGAATGTGTCTGCAGAGTTTTTATTTCTGGCTACGGTGGCTCATTTCGATGAATGGGATTTTCAAGATGTACATTTGAAGCGTTTGATGCTTAAAATAAGATTTAGACTTTAGAAATAATTCTGTGATTAAAGCAGATTCAGACACGTACAGCAGATACTTGTTACAGTTGTTGATCTTAAAATATTTTCATTATCAAGTGAGCAGCAGGAATGATCCGTGTGGCTGTGAACATGTTTGATGTAACTTTGCTAATGACATTCTAAAATGTATAATTAAGAGTTGTATGTATGTGTATTAAAGGTTCACAGTAAATCATTTTAAAATGAAGACTAAAAGAACAAGATGTTAAAACCATAAAAATAATAAATCTACAGAACAATTGTTAACTATTGATTGAGGGAAACATTGCATCAGCTCCTGGTGTCTGCTAATCGATCGATGATATTTGGTTCATTGACTGATTGGTTGTTTTTTGCTTGCAGGTGGATTTCATGTCTCCGTGTTCAACCAGAAGTGAAAACAGTGACGGTTCCTACTGCAGCCAGACAGACGGTCAGTTCCTGTCCTGTCTCTCCTGTCATGTCATGTTTATAATTTTTTTTCATTTTATGACGTTTCTTCTTTAATGAAACTTGATCCCTGACGACATGAACATTCTGTCATTTATTATAACAGTGATTTAACCACTTTTACTATTTCTCCTTTGAAATAACGAGTCTGTGCACACCGCCTCTTTCAACATGGAGTCCATTACCTGTCTGTTTCGTTTAAAGGCAAAAACTAATATTTCCTGCTTCCTTTCTTACAGATTCCAGCAGCTCTAAACCGTCCTACATCTCTAGTTTGGACTGTTTGTCCAGCATCGTAGAGCGGATCAGCACAGACTCAGCTGTGGCCCCCCCGGGAGACAGCGTGGTCCCCCGGGGTCCTGGATCACCTGTGAACAGCCCTGCGGGGTCCAGGCCCTCAGCCGAACCCAGCAGCATGTATGAGCCGCTCTGAAGCTGACGGACTCAAATTCCACAAAGAAACAAACTTATTCCCCCTATTTTCAAAACTCTGAAAAGATTCCCTCTGCAGTTGGAGCAGAGATATTTTTACACCAACACTCTAAAGGGATTCTCTCTTTTTGTTTGGATGAGAACGTCTCAGTACTCTTCCTTCAGCTCTCAGTCCGAATGAACTGAAGGATCCAAAAATCTCAGCAGAAATGTATTTATACAGACACATATATATATATATGTGTGTAAATATCTCTATATGGCTTTTATTGATTTCTGCTTCTGACATAATGACCGAGGACCATTTTGTACATCTGTAAATAAGAGTTACTTGTTTATAGTACACACACACACACACACACAAAGAATGCTGAGATTGTTGTGTCATATGTTTCTACATATTATTTATGAGTGTATACAATTTGAATAAAGCAATATTTATTTATCTCCTCCTCAGCATTAGTCTGTATTATGTAACCTGAAATTCTTTCTTGAAGCAATATGGCATCTTTGAGTTCATCTTCTGTCCTTGCAAACATATTATTCGCCACTGGGTGGCAGTAAAAACAAACTTCAAGCACAATCTGTCGGCTCTGATTGGTAGAAAAACATCTGATCTTTCGCGACACTACCAAAACGTTTGACTTTCATGGTATTTAATTATATCAGTCATCATGTAAGGCATCTTCACCTGGTTGCACATTGTGGAACAGGAATCATTTAAGAGCAGCTTTAGGTAAAAGATTTAAAGGAAGTTATTAACTTAAATAAATTGTCAATTAACATTTCTTTAAACGTTTATTATTTACCTCCACTAAAGTAAAAGTTTTGTCAGGAAGTTACAATAATAAGTTACAATAATAACTACTATTTAATAAAACATTACTATATTATTACCAATATAATGTTTAGTATAATAAACATCCAATTGTTGCACTTCAATTCAGTTATCTGTTTTCTTTCACATTTCAGGTTTGTAAAACATAAAAACATAAAAGGTTTATTTCTTATCTTTCTATATATTGTGTCTGAGTTTTAATTTAATCCACGTGAAGCTAGTCGATGAGATCGATCAGGTCAATTTTGATTGGCACAAACTTGGACACTCAGACTGGACAACGAACAATTCTGGAATTTATTGTCTCAACAGTTACAGTTACAATTACTTTGAGAACATTTTTTATATTTATGTAATTTTATTGGAGCTAAATTCATCCAGAAAACACTCTGACTCAAACAAACACAGGCGATGAGGCGTCCGTTCGACGCTGAGGATGTTGATGATGTTCGAGTCGCTCCTGTAGCCGAGGGGCGCCCCTCCTGTCGGCCGGACCGCCACGAGGAGCCGCTCACTTCCTGCGGCGCGAGGCGGCGCCCTTCTTGCTGCTGCAAGACGCAAAACGCAAAAAACAGTCAGATCTGAACAGTGACACTTTAAAATGAAACTCTACTTGTCTACGTCACCATGAACAAGAGTGAGGTGAAGTATCTGTGTCACCTCCCAAGGTTTCAGAGAATTATCATTTTTTTAAACTTTAACTTTAATTTTCTCAAACCTTTTATAAAAAAATCCTGTTTGTGTTTCTCTGTTCTGTTTGAGTCTGAGATATTAGACTGGACTGTTTTATTAAACAGGAAATGATTAAAGTTGTGAAAAAACTTTGAACTGATCAATACTTAAAAACAAACTTTAAGTCCCTTTAATTAGCCTTTATAAATGATTCCTAAGAATGTAATAGATTGTTTATAACACATTAGAATCTAGAACTAGTTAAAGTGTTTGATAACTATAATCTATATTAGAGTCTTATTTTACTGTATTCTTGTTAATATACTGTTAATACACGAGACAGAACTTATGAAACGATTGTTTTCTGACGCAGTGTGTTAATGTTTGTGTGTCTGTGTGTTCACTCACTGTTTTTGCAGCTCGTCGATACGGTTTCTGAGAGAAATTACCTGAAAGAGAAGATTAACTGTGACTGGCAGCTACGTCTCAGCTGTTCACATCCAGGACCTCAACAGTCCTGGAAGATGTTGCAACTTTTCCAACATCTTAATTTTATCTGATTTTACCAACAGAGGGATCAGTTGGTAATTTACACAAAGACATTCACAAGTTATTAATGCAGGAACTGCTTTCTTTGCTCATTTGTGAGGGAAGCAGAAATGATCTTCACTGACAAAGTCTGAATCTGGTTCAGGTTAATTCTGAACACGAAGATAACACAGAAGCGTCAAAATCATCGACATGATTTTCGTGGTTAGCATTTCCATAGTAACAACGAGCTCCACCAAACCCAGGAGTAGCTATTAAGCCTGTGGATTGTGGGTAGTGTAGTCCTTCTCCTTTACAGAGCAAATAGAAATCACAATATCGTGGCTTGTAGTAAGTCTACCTCGGATGGTTAAAATATTATGGATTGTTTTTTAAATCCCTTTCGGAAAATTAATGGGATTATATAACATCAATTCACGCTCAACGAGAAAATACGTAGAATTTTACAAACCATGGTACAATTAAATCCAAAGGAAACATACAGACTCTCCCCCGGTGTTACTGACCTCGTATCTCTGTCTCTTCAGCTTCTCACAGTGATCGTATTTAATGGCCTCCAGGCTGTGAAGCCACTCCCACAGCTCCTTCGCCTTTTCCCTGACAAACACAAACCAAAGATTCAATGAACAACCTTCAAAATATTTCTAATTTCAATATTCAAAAAAGCTACAAAACGTATGTGTTTGAGAAAAATCCAGTAGATGATGGAGTAGCTATGTAAGTGAACAATAAAAGCGAAAACTAATACAAATTTAGATATTTCGTGACTTTGCCGAACATTCCAACTCTGGTTAGACAACGTGTGCTCTCTTTGGTGTAAGGATTGTGTTGTGAGTCAGTGACTTGTCTTCTTCCGTTACCTCAGCTTGTCCTCGCTCAGGTCTGCGACGCAGAGTGGTTTGCATCTTTCTGCCATAATCTTCTTCTTCTTTTCTCTCTCAGTCTGCTTCTTGCCTCGCTTCTGGTCGATCTAGAAAAATCCAAGGAGGTCAAACTCCACATCTCCTCAGCGTTCGTATGAAGTTGAGGCAAGAATTTGTAATTACAACAACAAAAAGAAAAAAATAAGTAAACGAGGCTCACCTTCGTCAGGTGGCTGCTGTAGCCCGACCCCATGTTGCTCAGTGCGGTCTTCTTCTTAGCGTCATCCTCAAGCTTCCTCTGGGCGTCGGCATCCTCCTTCCTCTGCCGCTCAGCCTGTCAGATGAATTTCAAAATGTCACAATTCGGCAAAGTGGCAGACGGAGGGACACCCGAGATTTTTACTCAATGAATTCCTTGTGTCAGAAATGTCCACAAAATGTGGAAAATACTGTATTTGCTGCACCTTTAAACTTCTCTGGGTATAGTCACTAATAGTAATTGAATTAAGTATTTATTTAAGTACATGTGTTTTACATTAGGAATAAATAGTTTGAAACTAATAACAAGTTGCAGCGTCTCTTGCTTGGATTAAAGTAAAGTGTGCTTGACCTTTTCTAAATCTCTTCTAGATCATCAAGTGAAAGAAATTATTTGATCTTGTAGAAATGTGTTTAAAAGGCATCTAGACTGGACCAAAAATTATTTTACTGCTAACGATTTGACCAGAAAGTTATATTTACAATTAAATATTATAGAATTACAATAATTTGATTTCATTAAACTGCAGGAAATTGTATGAGGATTCATGTAGTTAATACAAGAGGACCCAGAATGGACCCCTGAGGGATCCCACAGTGGAGGGAACCTCCAAGTATGACTGAGAGGAAACTTAACGAACCAGCCCTGAAGCCTACACAGTGTTTCAGTGTACTGTGCAGATGTAAATGCAGTAGATGTCAGTGTGACACTGCTTTTCAGCCTGGTGGTGAATTACTCTGCTCTGACCACTAAGTGGCTGCGTACCTCCCGTCTGGCCTGTCGCTCTTTGTCTCGGTCACTACGAATCCTCTGCTGCTCGGCTCTCTCAGCTCGACGCTTCTCCTGAAAGCACAAGTCAAAAGGCAGAATGAAAATCAGTCTGTGCGTTGTTTTATTTTTGTACAGACACGACTGTCGTCTCTACATGTTTTCTTCAGGCAAGTTCTCACAATTCGCTCTTTGAGACCAATGAGTTCTTCTTCCTCTTTCTTCCTGTGCTCGAAGTGAGCGTCGATCAGCGACTGCAGCTCGACCAGATCCTTGTTTTGGCGTTTCTTCTGGATGTCCTTAAGGAAATGGGTAGGTGAGTCATGAGCTGATACTTGTTGTGCACAGTGCTTGGGACAAAGTTCCTGGTCCCAAACCCATGCTGATGATTTAACTGTAACGTGAGCAATTTTCAGCAGAAAGTTTCTCTTTTGTTGGTGTCAATTTACAGCAAATGTAATCATTCATTCATTATTTTAGCTGCTATTTCCTGTCTATTGGTTTGTTGGTTTTGTCAGCAGACGCACACAAAAACTACAGAATGAAAAATGAAAAGCATGCCACAAAACTCAGTGGAAGGATGGACATGGGCCCTTGGTGGATGTATGTGCCCTCTCACATAGTTTGGCTGTAATCTGTCCAGAAGTGTTTGTGCAATCTTGCTAACAAACAAACCAACCAAGTGGACAAGAGGTGAAAACATAACCTCCTTGCTGCAGGTAATAAAGCACTTTGTGAATGAAAACACACAAAACAATCACCTGTCCCTGACATTAAGTAAGTGATGTTCTGATGAGTGGAACTGATGTTAGATCACATTGTTCAACTCCGACAGTCTTACAACTTTACTTGACGGGAGAACAGAGTTTTAAATAAATTCCTCTGGATAAATATGGATAAACAAAAACTTACATCAAAGTCCACTTTCTCTCCATCTGGGATCTTCGGAGCAGAAGGTCTGCGGAAACACACGATATTCAAAATCGTACCAACCAGTAACATCAAGAGTAATAACCATGTTTCAGCCGCAGATCAGAGACTGGATGATTTCAATGAACTTACTTGAACTTTGGCTTCTCCTCTGGTTTTACAGATTCCAAACAGTGTTAAGGACACAAGAGAGAAATCAAAGTGTTAGAGACTCAAAAGAGAAGAGAGGTGAAGTCTAAAGAGCCGCTGGTTAATCAGGGGGAATCCATGTGGACAAGCTGAGTTACATCTGCATGTTCTTCCACATCTCCGTCAGAATAAAATGTGAGTCTTCATTTTAGCACAACTTTCTATCATCATCAGTGGCCTGATTACTGTGTGTTAGCCTCTCAGTCAAGTTCTTTAAATACACATTAATACTGGTTGAAAGTCAGTGCTCCTACAGGGGTACGACTGCAGACTGATTTAAGACGAGCATTGACTGAAGTTCATTGGTTTGTTAAGGTGTACGATGAAAATATTGGATAATCGCAGGGTTTACTTTCAAAAAGAGAGAAATCCCCATGATTGTAAATGTAGGTGTGTGTAAATAAATGGCCTCTTTCCGCAGCCATGACAACTTGGAATCGTATCGGGCAACTGCAACAGTCACAGACGGATTCTAAAAGTTTTTGTAAGTATCATTAATTTACACAATGAAACACATTTATAAATATCGAATACAGATTGAAAAATACGGGAATTCCACTTTAACATTTACTGGAATCACAGCTCCAGGAAGTCGGCGACTCCATGTCAAAGAAATATTTTGGTAAGTCAAACAAATAAGATAAGAATAAATAAACTTTGCGATCAGCAGTTTTATATGAAAGCTCAACACGAATTGGCATAATGATATTAGCATATTTCCAATCCGCTCGTTAACTGTTCAATTATTTGATATGAAGCAACAAAAAAAAATTGAAGTCTATGTGTGATTGATTGTAGTTAATATGGACACCAGGTACAGTGCATGAATCTAGAAATCAAAGAAACCGTTTTTGTTTGGGTACGTTTTCAGTCAACAAATATTTCTCTGGTCGACTTCATCTTTAGTTAAAACAACACGCTTCTTTATTTCTGTGCATTTTCTTTCCAGTGAAAGTTCGTACACAGGAATGAGGCCACTGAAAAACAACGTATTTATTCCACAATGTTAATTTGTTGTGCATTAGTTTGTAAATCAAACCAATATAACCAGAGACGTTTAAAGTGCTAATCAGGATCAGTACACGGTGTGTCATAAATCACCACAGAAACTATTTAATTCAACATACGCGCACACTTTCACTTCACGTAAGACTTTATGTGATTACTGTTAATTGTTTTTTAATTATTGTGGTAAAAACAACCGGGGTCGGGAGGTTTGTGATTAGCTTTTTATATTTTATGGGACCTTAATCAATAATAACAATAATACTACTTAAAAAAAACAGGAACAGAAACAGACATGGGAGGAAAACGCAAGCAAAGCGACAGCGACTCAGCAGGAAATACAAACTACCATCTTGATCGCCCTCCTCTGGCAGGAAACATTCATGCGAAAAAGAGAAGAAGCAGAGATGAGAGAGCGGCCCGTCACCATGACTCAGCATTTCTGAATACACCTCCGTCAGCTGAGACTAAGCGGGTCAATTTTCCTCTCAGGGTGGAAACCAACAAATCAGACAAATCAAAGTGTGACTCAGAAAAAAGGGTCCAATCAGAAGAAAGGAGAAGAATTCAAATCAACATACCTTCCTCTTCACAGGCCTCTGCATGCAGCAAGCGTCCGGAGCAAGAGCAGAACAGAAACCATTAGTGATGGGACAGGGCAGCCTGTTCCAGTTTAACGCTGCACAGCTTATCAAGCCACATTTACAGGATCGGGTGTTTGTGGGCGTCGCTGCTCGAGTCCATCGCCGCAGGGATTTTATTCCTCATGTCAGATGTTGGAAAACAAAACTATAGCTGCACGTTTATGGCTCAATACTCATAAAGACACTCGAAGGACAGAGTGCACTTTATAAATAACGTGCCTCAGACTACGCGTCGTTTACTGGGAGGAATCCCCTTGTTTTCTATGCTAATCATAACATAGGATTCCATTTCATACGTGTTGGCGTCAACGAGGTAGAAGGAGTGTTGCATTCGCTTTTAGCAAAATAATTAAAAGCTACTTTAATTCTGTTTGACAGTTTGGAGGCAAAAACAGATTTATACATTATTGATACAACTAATTAATTATCCTGCGTAAATTAGGTAACCTGTCAATGTATTGAGAAGTTCCCAGCAGTATTTGACGATTATATATTTTTTTACTTTGTTACTTAAAGTATATTAATCCTCAAATACTGTATGTACAATTACTTTGAAATTCTGACAACAGGACCTTTACTTGTTGTGCACAAGACAATCATTGTTTAAACACTTAAAGCAACTTACTGTAAATTATAATAATAATAATGTGTACATGAGAGTATTGTCTCCTTTTTATTTCTTTCGTACAGGAGGACAGATGGAAATCTTTGATAACGTATACAAGTTAATGATCAAAGGCTCTTTTTGAGTTTGACTCAGGGTATTTGAGTAGTTTTTATTATAATTTATAATTTTGCAGACGAGCACATTAAAGCCTGGGACCTCGGCAGCGTCTCCATCTGCACGTAAAGTAAAATACAGAGTTTGCTGGAGGACGGATGGAGACGATCGCGTTGCACCACAACACCCCAACGTAAATGTTTAGGAGCAGTTTGCCAGTTTCACTCTTCGTCTACACACAGCGAGAAAGATGCTAAACATGGACTGAAGGGAGCTGAAGAGAAATGGCCTTTGCATGGCGGACATTACCCATCATCCTCTCTGCTAAGGCCTCGACGTTTGCCCAAAGCAAACAAAGGAAACTGACGTTGAAAGGAGACGTCAGTTTGGACCGAAGGCCACGGAGGAGACGGGAAAGTCGATTCATGCAAACGCAGCTTTTCTTCTTCTTCCTTTCAACATTTATATGCACGGCTCAAATTCAGCACACACATGAATAAGTGAGCGATAACACAGGAAATGAAAAGTGTGGGGTTCACGGACATTGTTGGAGATGCCCGAAGACCCCCGAAGGTGCTTTAGGCATCTGGAACGAGTGCAACACACACAGTGACCACGTCGTGCCACAGTGATGCGTGAAGCCACACAGTTAAATGAGAACGTATGATTGTAAAGTGCTGTTTCTCTATGCTGCCGCTGTGTGCGTCCAATGGGTCAACAAACTGTTGATTTATCAGTAGTTGTGTTACACGTTGTGATCATAGAACTTTGTTTAGGAGCTGCCACATCTGTAAAAGCAATAGAGTTATTCAAATTAAAATTGTTTATCATAGTAAATACATCATGGAAATACAAGAAAGATAGATATTTACATTCTGTAGATTTCAAATGTTGACCTGACGGTGGAGAAATAGTCTTTGGTCAAACCCTGTTTTAGAGAAGCTTAGTCTTCGATCATTAGGGAAATTGTATTTTATTTTACAGTCTGCAAAAATGTTCATATGTATAAATGTTTGTTAATTTGCTTTTGTCTGTTTATTTCAATTTCTAGATCAATTTCTAGATTCTGGCAGCAAATTAATGTTCTGTAATTATTCAATGGACTTTAGCTGTTGTCTGTGTTTATGGTTAATGCAACATGTTGAAACTCCATAACTTGGAGGAGACGGTCAGTTATAGCTTTAGCTTGTTGCTGCTACACTGAGTGATAACATGTGGGTTTTGTGTTTGTCTAAACATTTTTAAAATCATTTTATTCTGCTTTGAATGCATCTTAAGGCAGAGTTTTTTTCCATACTGGGTGGTTATGAAGAGGAGGTAACTCCAGTGGAAAGAGCTGAAAGAAGACTGAAAAGTGAAAACTATATGAGGGAAACTGCAAAAATATCAAACCCAACAAGACAATTGAGTTTTGAGTCGTCAAGTTTTCTTTTAATATATATCTGCCAGGAAAGATCTCGAGAATAGATCATATATAACTCAAAATAATATCTCCACAAACTGGAGGATTGTCTTCAGTGTGTCAAGGAAAATAACTGTGTTTCATTCCTGACGTGGTTTAATTGGAGTTTCTGCTCTTTTCTTACATTCCCCTATAATTTATCATAAAACCAGCGTTTATCCAGCAAATTACTCGGAATTCTGAGTATGAAAATTATTTCCTCCAACAAATAAGAGCAGCAGTTTTTACTTTTTAAGATTATAAAACTGTTTGGAAACCTGAAAAAAAGTATTCACATTATTAAAGCTAAGAATTTTATGAAACAAATTAGATAATATTGCTTCCAGATAGTTCATTTATTATCTTTTATTTCTCAAACCTGTGGAAATCCAATCCAACAATCCAATCCAACACAAAGTGCTGTTTCAAACAGTGGACGTCCAAAGTCAGGCCACATTTCTTCTCCACATACCACTGAGGTCTTGCAGTTGGCGCCACAGCATCTGTCATTGTGACAGGCAGAAAATAAACTGCTTGGCACCGATGACGCTCTGAGTAATTATGTTGGAGGTGACTGCTAATCTCTTATTAATCCTGACAACTGGCTTTGAAGGGTTTAAATTAAGGTTTTGACATCACCGACTAGAACAAGTTTGCAAGGCTCCACTGTGACTGCAGGAAAATGTAAAAGCAAGAAGTCAAATCACACAGAATTTTCCTCTAAAGACTCCAGACTGTGACTTGTCGAGCAGGATATGTTTTGCTGGATGTCGAGCAGAAGGGTGAACATGCCACATACCTTCCTCCTCTTGCACCACGTCCTGTGGCTCGGGCTCTGGTTCGGGTTCTGGTTCTGGTTCAGGCTCTACCTCTGGCTCTGCTTCTACCTGGGCCTCCGCCTCAGGGGCTACTTCTACTTCTACTACCTCCTCCTGGGCTACGGGCACGCAGCATGCACCAAATCGCCGGGGGAGAGGGAGGGTGTCGGAGAAGGCCGTTAATGGAGACCACAGACATTACAGAGCCATTAGAAACCAGAAGTGAGAGAATACTTTAGTTACACAGAGGATGGAAGTTTGAGCGAGGGATAGCGCTGCTGGAGAACGGAGAGAGAGAAACAGATGATGATGAGAGAAGGTCAGTGGACCTTCCACACAGAAGCCATATTGAACCGTCGGGCTGGAATACTCCCTGAAGAACAGCCGATGGAATAACTGGACCTGACTCATTTAAATCCCTGAAGTCATACTGCTCACTCTGTATTTCCAGATAATCAGTTTTGGGAAATATATCCAATGTTTTGATAATATTCACCATGATATGATGCTGTGGGTTAGCATTGGTTGAATGTCGTTGATTTGGTAGAAAACTTTTATAGATATGATTACAGTCTAAACTGGTTATCTGCTCTACTAGCTTCTGTAACTAGATGCAAAATTTGCTAACTAATACATTTTTACTTACTGTAGCAGAAACACAGGAACATGTAGTTTTTATTTAATCTTGCTTTTAATTCATTCTGACTCAGACATGATTCTGCGGTGGTGCCTCTTTTTTAATCTCATTTTTACCTCATCGCACTCTTTTTGCTTTGCCATGTTTTTTAAAGCATTAATAAATGAATCTGAATAAACTAATGGACAGAAAGACTCAACAAACGAGCGAAGCAACCGCTTGGTTCTAAATGTAATGTGACATGAATTCTCTGAGCCAGTTTTCTCTCTGAAGATTTTCCTATATTTGGATCAGCAGCTCCACGTTTGTCCTCCAGACAGTTTCCAGCTCCACTGTTTGAAATATGGCCGTTGTGTGAACAAGGTCAACGACTGTTGCACTGATGTGACATCCACAGATGGCCGTGTAAACATGTCACATGCCAAGAAAATAAATGTAACGCTCAAAAAAGCTCGGCCACATTTTTTTCTTAACCATGTGATTTGAAACATCACTCGTTTAGAAGAAGAAACCCTTAACCTGGAAGTGTTTGATTGACAGCTGGAGCTAGCTTTACACTGCAGAACATTACAAATACACACATGTGCGCTTCTTTCTGCACAATATGAGAAAAGTCTCAACAATAATAGCATCTGAAGAAAAATACTGATATTGTGTGAAAATGCTAATGCTAATGCAACTGTGGATGATCGAGGAGACAATGCTGACTCACCTGACGCTCATGTATTTAACTTTTATCAACAATTAAACCCAAATGCGGTTTAAGAGATTATTTTGTAGGGAAATCCTTTTGAAGCTCAACTTAAATCCTTGTAAATGTTCTATATTCTTCTGTCTTATTAGCAGGTGTCAAAGTCAAACACTTCAAATTAAAGGTGAAACCAGGAGCTGACACATTAGTACAATGGAAAAAGATCTGAAATGTGGAATCGATTCAGTCGTCTTTACCTTCCTCGTCTTCGGTTTGGGAAAGAAAGAGATGAGAAGAGAACAAACAGGACATGGAGTCATTTCAGCACATCACACAAATCTGGGTCAATTTACCCAGGTAAAATAAATGAAATGAATGAAGGAAAAAGTAGAAAAACACTTTAAAATCATGTCTTGGTGAATTTAATGAAGTCACTAAAGTCTGTTTCGCACACTAAGCCTCTTTCAAGGTAAGTTGTTTAAAAATACTTTTTATTTATATTTAAATACTTTAAATATAAATAAAAATGCTTTGTAAATTCTATTAATTTAATTTTCAACATGGTTTCAGACACAAAATCACAAAAAAGAGGAAAAGATGAAAAATAGGTAAAAAAGATGAAATGAAAAAAGAGACTCAGAATTAAGACAGACACATAAAGACACACACAACAAGGAATTTGTGTAAAAAACACAACCACAGATAGAACGACTACAAGGAGACTTAAAACAAGAAGACACACTCTCCTCCCCCGAAAAAAAAAAGAGAAAAAGATACCAAGAGGCCAAACAACCAAAAATAAACAGAAAAACGACAAAGAGACTGAAAAGGACACAGAATAAACCAAAGGAGACGAGAGACGCACAAAGAGAGAGAATGAGTCTGAGGGTCCTGGACAGCAGGGACGAAGACACGTAGAAATTAAAATAATTGAAATGTTTCTGAATGGTCACTTACCCTCGTACTGGTCCCTGAAAAGACAAAGAAATACGAGACATTTAGAAATGAAAGGTTAAATCCTGGTGTTGTGCGTTGATGTGCATGTTTGGAAAGCACTTACACTTCCTCTGTGTCCGACATGGTGAGTGCAGACTTCACACCTGAGGCCAAAGAACAGGAATGAGACGGTGCTGATGTGAAACGAGTCAGAGACGCTGCTCTGCCGCTCAAAAGCCATAACTCCTCCTACTTAACCTTCAGGCTTCACTAATTTACATGATCCTACAGAAAAAGTGTGGTTACGGCACGTTCAATTACAACTGCCACGTTAACTACAAGTAAATGTTTTGGCACTAAGTAGAAAATAAGGAGATTCTTTAAAAAGGTCTTTTTCCAATCCAGTTTCATTCTAGTGGAGTCGAGACAGAAATCGCAGATGATCTCAACACTTGGACAAATGAAACCAAAACCAGTTGCATGACTGCAGTCGAGTCTTTTGTCTTCACAGTTCGAGTCGGGGTCAAGTCTCCGTTACCTGAGTCCGAGTCACAGAGACTGTGAACTCTGACCCGGCACAGAACCGACTAACGTTACAGGTGTAAAATTATCTCTGACTTTGTTAAGTCTACTATATTTAATATATATATTAAAATACATTTAAGTCTTGTCTGTAACTTCTGATTCTGAATGTGGTTAATGTCCAAAACTCAAGAGTCGAGTCTGAGTCCAGGATGCAAGTACAGTAACATATTATACAAGTTAGTTAGAAATTACATCTATTATATCTGATTTAGGAGCTTGTACGAATCATTCTTTGAATGTGACCCTTATAATTACAGCAGTAAAGTTTCTGTGTTTCTCTGCAGACGAGCTGTGAAATCTTTGATCTGAAGCCGCAGCTGCTTCCCAGGATTCAACACCAGCTTTCACAGATCATTAAAAAATGTAACTCTGCTCTGATTGACGTCCAACGTCCCTCTCAGTGTGCAGATGTTCCCCTGAAGCCTCCTCACCACCGTCGACGGACTCGTGAGGAGGATGAGGAGCAGCTCCGTTGGCTTCACTGTTTATTCTATATGCAAATAAATGATATTGGATTTATATTTAAAGTGTCTTTGGATGAGTCCTTCACACTTGGGGGTGGGCACAGCTGCAGGGGACTCGGAGGATTAGTCCTGGATCATATTTCAACCCATCAGCTGAGGAGCGGCGTCCAAATAGCTGCTTTAATCCCCCGGCTCTGTCCGGCAGGAGGACACACCGCAGCCGGACAGCCAATCAGCATCAAGCTCCGACAAACAAGCTCTTTGATGGACTCGCAGCCGACAGTGGCTCACCTCTGTGTGTCCGGCAGACGCTCAGCACATGCCGACGCTTCAGCACTCTGTATATTTAGTGGGGGGGGGGGGGGGGGGGGGGGGGTGACCTCGCTGGATGCTGAGAAGTGTTTCTGAGTCTTTCTGAAAGTATAAATCTGATCAGGCAGGTGAAAAGTCAACTCCGGGGCCAACGCGGAGCAGGTTTAGACTGAAATGCCAACAGGAGGCAAACGTAAGCGTCGTGTGGATGAAGGTTGTGAGACAGGGAACGGGCCTCGAATGAGGAATCATCACCGTCTCCAAACCTCTGAGGAGTCGATCAGGACGGTGACCATATCGGTTTGAAGTGCAACATTCTGACGAGAGGCCACAGGAGAACGTTTCAGAAGAGAAGGAGACGATTCAGCATCCGCAACTTCACCCAGATGAAGTTTGAGAACACGCTTGTGTCTCGTGTGGAATCGCTCGCGTGTTATCGTGCAGAAAAGGAATCAGAATGTGGAGGAAACCAATGTAACATGCAATAAATTTCACAAAATCAGAAAAGAAACGTTTTGCTTTCAATGTGTCAGGACTTCCTGTACCTGTGGTGTTTCTGTTGACTGGTCATCTATGAATCTTTTAAAGCCACGATGTTGAACCATTTACATGCAATGGCAAAACGCATAAATCAAATCTAAATGTGGTAATTGAAGGTAAAACACAATAAAACTGAATTAAACAGATGTAAAATGGTCAATGGTCAAAGTGCAAACGCTTCTAATTTCACAGAACATTTAGTTTTATGCGATTGTACATTACAAGTTTTATTGTTATTATATATAGCTAGGAATTATTGTTCCCTGCTTTTTTAAATATCCCTGCAGAGATTTCAAATTTGACTCTGTCTTTTGAAACGATGAGCTGCCTCTTTTCAAACTGAATTAAAATTATATCCAATTAGTCTTTTTTTAAATTGGAATCATCTGATTCAATGAGATAAAGTGACATTTTAATGACCCTGCTCTTCAGTCTGGGCTGAGGAAACGTGACTCCAGCTCTTTAGTCGGTGTTAACCGTCTCCAACATAAACGACACATGTTAGAAATGCAGCTGAACACGTCTGCGTCTGTTTCACACTGAGTGCGCTCTGAGGATGATCTGTGTTTCCTCTCTGTCAAACTCCAGAGGCTCTTTTTTCTCCTGCTGCACAAAACAGCGAGAAACTCAACTCTTGAGCCAAAACCTGCAAAGTTCAGCTCCAAATGAAAGAGAATGAGTGTGAAAGGTGTTGTTCGGTGATGATCAGTGATTTCAGAGCCGTCTGCAGCCGTCTTACCTCAGAGGGGAAGAGAAGCTCCTCCGGCGATGAGCATGAAGGTCTGTAAGAATCTGCAGCCGCCGCTCAGAGAACAAGTCCTTGTGTTCTAGTGATACTTGAGCTCATCAGGCCCTTATTGGCTGGGGATGACAGTGAGGTGTGTTAGTGTGTGTGCATGTGATATGTATGTTTATGTGTGGAAATGGTGTGGGGGGTTGGGAAGGGTGGGGGGGTGACCCTGGAGAAGGAGATGGATGAAATACTGCGGATGGAAGAGGAGGGCTCGGGTTTTGGAAAAGGAGCAGCTGAGAAGCCTCTGTTGCTAAATTTACAGCGATAGAAGGCTGAGAGGCGCGGTTACACATCAGCTTGGCATCCAGACAATGGAGGGAAAGTGTGTGTATGTGTGTGTGTGTGTGCGTGTGTGTGTGTGTCTGTGTTCGTGCCACTTCATCAACCAGTCACTCCATCAGTCAGACATTCACAGAACACTGCAGAGTAACAGAATAATGGAGTAATAATAGAACTGGGCTCAGAACAGACAGCTCACCAGTCAGTTTCTCTGTGATTTCTGAAGCTGGAACAACAGACAGTAACAGGTTTGAATGTATAAAAGTAGGAAATATAACTAAATTCATGCCAGTTTGTAAATTGACTGATTCAAAAAAACCAACATCAAACTAGAATCACCTGAAACAGAGTCTGAGTTTTATAGGTTTAGACATACAACGAAGCTTTTTGTTATTAATAGATAGATATATGGATACTTTATTAATCCCGAGGGAAATTCAGATCATCCAGTAGCTTGTACACTTAACACATCACTGACATATATACGTAAATCACATAAATCACATAAATCACAGAAAAAACAGCAGAAAAATATATATATATATATAAATGTATAAATATATAGGAATATCAATCAATCAATCAAATTTTACTTGTATAGCCCATATTCACAAGTTACAATTCGTCTCATAGGGCTTTAACAGGGCATGACATCCTCTGTCCTTAACCCTCAACAAGAGTCAGGAAAAACTACGAAAAAAAAACTTTAACCGGGTAAAAATACGTAGAAACCTCAGAGAGAGCAACAT
Source organism: Platichthys stellatus (assembly GCA_016801935.1). Lineage (NCBI taxonomy): Eukaryota > Metazoa > Chordata > Actinopteri > Pleuronectiformes > Pleuronectidae > Platichthys > Platichthys stellatus. The sequence continues at coordinate 1,090,832 of CM028859.1, forward strand.
GTGAGGGATCCCTCTCCCAGGACGGACAGAAGTGCAATAGATGCCACGAATATGGTCGTTTGTCATTGTGCCTATTTTTTTTCATATTTCTCTCAATTATAAATGTTTACTTTTATTAATTCTAATTAGTAAGTTTGGAATGGATTCGTTTGAATGTATGATTTTCATCTTTTTTGATTAAAAGTATAAAAGAAAATCATGAAAAGCTCATAAACCTCCACCAAGGCTCAACAGCCTCCTTATGAAACCACAATTCAATTCATTCGATCTGGATTTTTAATTGCATCTGCACTCAATTTCAAATCCACACACTCATAAATATCAACCCTCTGAACACACCTGCTCTTTTTCATCAACATTCATCCATTATTCTCTGAGAAAAAGGTGAAAATGTAGAAAATTACTCTGTTCCCCCGACACACGTCACATCCTTCCACAAGGTCCCATGGGAATCGATCCTGCACACTACCAGACAGAGACCTTCCTCTGCTTCACCCTCTGGAGGTCAAGTCAAGCAGCAGCAGTCAGACTCACTCCGGTTGGGTGAACAGAGAGAGCAGCTTGTTCCTGGGCTGCTGCAGATCGAAGGCGTCTCAACACTTCCAGGCTGCAGACTGTGAAACTGATGTGTGTGTGGGTCTGTTGCCAAATGCTATTAACAAATAAATACCATCACACGAGCATGTTAGTGTGTGTGTGTGTAGATACACTTAATAAGTAGTGAATGATTTAGACCCTCATTACGTCCTCCATTTTTTTGCACCTTGTCTGTTTGTTAGCACTGGTTTGAAAAACGATCCAGCTATATTCTGTCTCCCTCTGCTCATGCTTCTCCAGGATCTGGTTAGTCTTCTGCAAGAAAATAAAATATAAAATAATAGAATCTGAATTTGGGGCCACAAATGTTGTTAAAATGTTGCATACAAGGTCTTACGTAGGTTTTACTTATGTTAATGTTCATTTAATGCTTAATCTGTCTGTAGAGACATAATCTCCTTTGTCCCGTGGTATTCTCTACTAATCTTATGGGCAAGTATAGTTAATCCAGATATGTCTTCATATCTGTGTTACAGTTCATTCATTGAGGTCTTAAAAAATCTTGAATTGAACTTGTTGCAGAAACATTCCGTACGCTCAAGAATAAGTCACTGATCAAATGAAAAACTGCAGATTATCAGATTTCATGTTATAGAGAGAAATATTAAAGTCAGAGATTGTTAAATGACCATGAATCCCAAACATTGTCCTGTGGCCAGTTGAAGTTCTGTGGGGGCTAAGGCCCCCCCACACCCAGTTCTGAACAAGCTTTTAGAAGAAGCTGCAGAAATCCTCAAAGACTGAAAGGCTGCTGCTGCTCAGTGCTGCACAATGCTGCTGCTGGTGGTCGGAGGCTGTACTGCAACAACACCGTGCTCATCATTGTGCATTTTAGAGTACACAAAAATACACAAGTGTTAAAGTCTCACTTGATTTGTCGGTCGCCCCCTGCTGCTCTACACAGGTGACCCTCTCCCCTCAGGTGGAAGTGGCTGCGCTCGGCCTGTAGGGGCTGAACCTCAGCCATCTCAGGTGGCCTGGAATCCCCCGTCTGCCCCTGCAACACACACTGAAGGCAACAGTTTTATTTTTGGAGTGGCCACGGGCACGGTGGCTCGCTCCCTAAGGCTCTGGTTCACTCCAGGATGAGACGGCCCTGTGGCACTCTGAGCCGGGATTAACAAGCAGAGAGCATTTTGTCCCGACAGCCGCTCGCCGAAGGTAAACCAGTCAAACTCGGTGTCTGTTGAATGACAAGCTGGTGGTTCTCCAGCATTCTGCTGAGCCGACAGCCAGGTGCTAACCTGCAAATTATGCTTAGAATTTTGTAGTGGCACGAGCACGATCTGAAATCTCATAAGCATGATGGATATCAGACATTAAATCCATTAGGGGAGTGAAAGCTTGCAAAGCAGTGTGTTTCTGCACAGTGTTGTACCATGTGAGTGAAAGCATGAGTCAGCGATGAACAGAACCTGCACACAAGCAAATTCGATTTGACCTTTAATCCGTTTTTGGGCCTTTTTCTGTTGTAAATTATAAATAAATTCATTCCCTCTATTATTTCTTTCTTCCACTGAACGGTCTTCAGCCTGACCAGCTGAGCACAGCCTGTCACCACTTTGGGTAAGTGTTGATCTGATAAACACTGTAGCTCCCCGATGACAGATAGAGAGCTTGGCCTCCTAGTTGTTTAATTGAGTTCCTTAAAGGTAGCTAGATAGAGGTCATGGTACAGTTTGATCTCATAGCTAAGGTTACACGTTTCTCTTTTGAGCTCCTCCACTGGAAACCTCCCAGAGCCTTAAAAGGGGGAAGTCTCATGTGTCAGCTGGCCTTCTGGTCCCGGTGGCTGCAGGAGTCACTTGGACAAACAGGATTCATGTTAAACTCATAACCAGTCAAACTTCTCAGAGTTTCTACTTTTCAAAACAAACTCAATGTTCTGTACTTCCGTAACATTCAAGCCAGAGATTATCAAACTTGCTAAAAACATTCAAGCAAGATTATCCTGTGTCTTCTCGCCAAATTGGTGTTAAGGCGACGTAAATTAAAAGTCCTGATAACCCCGGTCACAGTCCTCGCAGCTCTGAGAGGATTTGGGCCTGGGATTGGTTTCCAGCAGACTGAGTCTGTTTGTGTGTCTGCAGGACGACAGGCAGCAGGTGCTTGGTGTCAGGATGGTTGCTCTTATTTCCCTCCGTCTAAAATTAGAAAGTGGCCCGTAGTGTCACCCAAAGATATTCAGACAGGAAGGGAACAATCCAGCTCATGTTGCCGAAAGGAAAGGTAAAATGTTATCTATGTAGGAAATATCACGTCGAAAATCTTGTAATCATTTAGAATATAAAATAGTGAATCAAAGTCAGCTCCGACGCGTCTGCCAGTTATAACTCTGGGTACAGAAATATTCAGAGAAGCTGTTTTCACACATGACACGTCCCTTAAATCAGGTCCAGACATTGCCTTTGGAAAAGAAATAATGCAGCAGGAAAACGTTTGTGTAGAACAACAGACATCAGGTCAACAACAGGAAAATGGCCAGAATATCATGCGGGGGGGTGCAAGGGTGGAACATACAGGACGCAGCACGGAACCTGTCGTCTTTGTGGCTCTTTTTCATTGTGAGATATCTGTATTCTTCTAGTTTCGTGTTTAAATATGTGAACTTTTTCCTGCCTCGTTCTCACATTGGCCAACTCTAATATTTTGCAGGAAAACTTCCAGCAAATGTCCGCGGCAGCCGACACGTTCTCACGAAAATTACAGGAAAAAAGCCAAACCTTGGTGCATGTCCGACAGAAGGGTACAGAAGATTTGCTGTCTGTGGATTCCATCTATGACCTTTGACCTCCTTTTTACTGTTTGCTTGTAACATCAATGGCGGAGGAATCTAGAATTTACTTGTGCTCTCGTTTGAAGTTGCTAAACGCTAACCCCGACTTCTCGCTGCGTGACCCTCGACTCCCTCCTGTACGTGTCATTAATCTTCCTTTGGGTTTACTTTTATTTCATCCCGAGGTCAGGTTTAAATTTGAGGTTCTCCTTGAGAGACTATTTTCATAAGTAGTTTGTCATCATTTCAAAGTAGCCGTGCCATAAGTAGCGGCTTTACATGCCTTTCTATTTCCAATAGTGACGCTTCTTGTAGCCAGGCACCATCTTCAGGACCCAACAAGAGATCTGAAACCTGCTGATGAGTCCGTTGTCATGGGAGCTCATAGTTCTCTAAAGCCAGCCGCAGACGTGTCCGGCTTAAATCAGCAAAGTCAGCAGCTGAGTAAACTACAGGGGGAACACAGCAGAAGACAGTGAGCTCACATAGAGAGTAAATCACAATGGAAGCAAGAACACAAAGAGTCCGACACCAGGAAACTTTTTTAATCGATTTTATTCCATCGTTTTTCAAAGATAAGAGAGAAAGACAGAGATTATTCACAGGATTAAAAGAAAACATGTCCAGTATGAACAGAGAAGAGTTTGACTTTTAGCTTCACTACTTTGTAAAATGATAACTTGAGTGTAAAAGGAGGTTTGGAATCACAACAGGATTTAAGAGAATTTCCAACCTGAAGCTTGAAACACGGAGAACGTTGAAGTGAGAGTCGCTAAAAGATATATTTTTTTCTTCCAAGAAAAAGTCCAATATGTGTTTCACAAATCTTCATAGAACTCTCCAGCTGTAAAATAAGAAATGCTTAATGTCAGCATTTAAATTGGTTATATACACACAATTAATGGCCTTAATATTTTATGATAAATAAAACTAATCATTCATTATTTGACCAGCTGCTGAGATGTGATATGTCTGGGATGAAAAATGTACATTTTGGGCCAGACAGTGTTTTAGAACATTTCCCGCTGCTTCGAGATTGAAAACTTCACAAAATGCAAACAGCATCAAATCGAATTCCTGCTCTGAGGTCTGTTAGTAAGCATTAGAAACAAATACCTCAGGTATTGTGACTCAGGTTTTCTGAGAAAAAACTTCATAATTTGAAGAAACAGCAACAAAGTTGGTGTCAAGCCTTTTCTTAAAAATCAGTATGATGGGTTGTATCTGCTTTCCATGTGTGCAAGTCGATTTTTGCCTTGATTTGATAAGATAAGTGAACTGAGAAGTGTTTTCTGTCTTGCAGGAGTCAGACATGCTGATGGAAGTCAGCTACAGTAACGGGCTGGAGCCGGACCTTTCCCAGCAGTATCCTCCGGCCTTGCTGCCAAAACCAGGCAAAGACAATGCACGGCTTCAGAAACTCAAGAAGAAGAGAACCAAGAAAAAAGGCAGTCTCTCTCAGACGCCCGTCCCTTTTCGCTCCTGTTTGTCGCCTGTAAACGAAGCGAGCACGGACCTCGAGCACAGCGACCAGTCCAGCCCATCGAGGACACCAGAATCAGTCACTGCGGACTCATCACTGTCTGGTTTCCCCTCAGGTTCCCGTTTCGATCACTCTGCATTTCCTCATCCTCAGATCAACCCCTACGGTCAAACTGGGAGCTTCCCCCCTCAGCCTTACACGGCTCCGATCAGGGCTTCTGAGGAGCTGGTGGCTCCACTGTACGAGTGCTCCTCTTTATTATTCGATGACGAAACCCCTTTCATGATGCCACCTTCAGCTTCACCAGCCATATCACCACCTGAGCAGCTGCCCGCACTACCTCTTCATTCTACTTTTAATTTAAACATGACAACAAGTCCCCATAGCTCAGTCACAACAGTCTCTTCTGCCACTATGTTGCAATCCAGCCCTAAAATATCAACTCACAGCCTGACCCTATCCCCAGCTGCCCCCAACTGTGTCCCAGGCCCGGCACCTTCTCAAGTTGCAGACCTACCTCCTGTTCCTGTCCTGCTATCACTTTCAAACAACCAGACACCTTTTGTCCCGAGCCAGAGGGAGACAAACGCCACTTTAAAGGACAGCCCTCAAACTCAGATGTCGTCTTGGATTGCCAGATCCACCAGTAATGGCAACCTTGCTCCAAACCAGATGCCCGCTGAGATAACTGCCTCAAAAATATCGCTTGTTGAGGCGGTGAAAGAGTCAAAACCTGACTCCCCACAATCCAGGATTTATACCTCAAAGGCAACATTTTATGAGATCTCTAAACCCCCCTCCATGCAGGACCTCACAGTAATAAACCCTACCTACCATGGAGCATCAATAAATAGAGACAAAACAAAAGTGCCGGTCTTGAAAACTGATCAGAAAATGTCTGTAACCAGGACCCAAAGTGGAAGACCTAAGACTCCCTCCGGCAGACCATCTCAAATATCCACACCCACTTTTGAAATATCCAGACCTAACCCGCTTTTATTTGCTGCAAGTCCTGATTTACAAGCTCCTGCTATTGCTAAAGAGACTCCACAGAATACATTATTAATTCAAGCTAATGTTAAACATAGTAAACCTCTTACTTCCACAGAAGAGCCGAAGCAAACTGATGCTAATCAAATAACTTCCATCAAGCAAAGCAGCAATTACAAAGAGATAGATCAGTACACCCAAAGGAGTACAATGAATTTAAGTGTTGCCAATACCGAACTGTATCCCAGAGAGAATTTAGCATCAAGTATCACTGCACCTGGATCGGTTGTGGTAAAACCAACATTGATGGAACCTGTCGAACCACAGCTAAAAACAGACCAAGTTGCAGGGAGGGAAGCTTCATCTTTTCCAAAGGTTCCATCATTTCTGTCAGTTCCAAACACCTCCAATCTCAAACCAACACTGGTGATTTCAATGCAAGCACCAACAAGTCCAAGCCCCCTGTCGACCACAAATCGTCCTCCTGTGTTTGAGGCACGCAAGTCATTGTCATCTTTATTGGAAACTCAAATGACGTTAGCGACCTCCAAGCCCAAATCCCGATCAACTTATTATGGCCTTACTCCATCTGAGTATGCTGCCTTTGGTGGATTTAGGAATGTAGCAGCACAGCACAGCCCTGTTACCCGCAGGTCTAAGGAGGTCTTGTTAAACAAGTCACAGTCGGAAGTAGCAGTTGATCCATCACACATCTCTAAGTTTGATGCAACAAAACAAATCAATAGAAATCAAGATCTTCTCTCTTCAGTGGAGGTTTCTGCTGCTCACGCTTTACAGTCTCTGTCGCCTCCAACAGATTCACAACGTCCAGAGGAACTGATGGTCACATGTAGAAAATATCTGTTTGAGGAAAGTCTCTCAGGAGCTCAAAGTTTTGGAATACAATCACTTAAAACATCTAGTGTGAACACAGTAAAACCTGAGTTTCCTCTTGGCTTGTCACAGAAAACAATGCAGCAATCCACAAGTGACGTGTCCACACCACAAGCCTCATACTCTGAGGCCCCAATACCTACAGCAGGTGAGGTACACGCACAAAGTGCAGCACTATTTTCTATGGCTAAATCACTATTTACAACCCCATGCCTGACTGACAGCATTGGAAAGTTGGGTTCTTACTCAACCTTAGTCAAAGTAGATCCAAATGTAGATACACCGCTGATTGCAAAAGGGAAAGATGCTGATCATGAGAACCAGGTTGTTCAATCTCTTGCTACAGAGAAAGAGCTCAAATTCTTAGGGAGTGTCATCACAAATGGTGCGTCCATCTTAGGAACACAACAAAGCACCAAACTGGCGTCAGAAACACTGCTGCCCAGTAGAGTGGCTACTGAAACCGTCGCACCTAAACAGAGAAAAGTAGTTAACCAGCAAATCAAAGCAAACAGGGAGGATATTGGACCCAACAAGACAAACAGGGGAAACAATTTGGCTTCTAATGCTGCCGGTACAGAATGTATACCTGACAAAACAAGCACTGAGCACCAATTCTCGAATATATTCTCTAAAGAACCAGATGCTGCAAAGACAGTGCCCATGCTGCCACATGAGCCAGTTACAGCTTATATATGTTCTGCACAGTCCAACATCTGCTCCGTTTCTGCAGCCGAGCAAAGCACGAAATTCATAGAGCAGCTCGGCACCAAAACTCAAACTTACAGTCAAACTGTCGAAAACAAGATGAACCTACCCAGAAACGTTCTCTCGTTGATACAACCTCAAGCCCCAACTGTTGTAAACCCATATCCTGTAAATACTACACCACCGAGTAAACCCAACAGAGAACCCAAACACCCAGGCCTGTCCATCACTGCAAGCAAATCGCCCACTATATCAGACACTAAATCATCTGTCAAAAGTGAGACCGAACAACCACAAGTGCAAACAAGAGATCCCAAAAAGACAATCAAAATTAATGATAGTGTACTTCTTAACACACAGAGTAGCATTAGAACCATTGGCCAAGATAGAGTTGGTCAAGGAAAAAGTTTCAACACAAACTCAAGCAAAACAATGGTAGAGATTAAACAAGCCAATGAAACAAGTCTTAGAATATCTGCTAAAGATGCAATACTCTTTAGTCAAGCTAGTATAGATGCCAAACAACCAACTCATAGTAATATTAACACTAACAGCAGCTCATCACTAGACCTCCACAACTTGTTGTATCCACCACTCAACCGTGAAAAAGTCAGTTCACTGACAGCGAAAGTGGAAGCAGAAGAAAGTAAATTAAAACAAGCTTCAAACCTTTCAACAGGAAATGTAGAGCTGACCTCACTGAGCAGTGAAACCAAGTTATCAGACCAACAAGGATTAATAACAGTCTATAAGTTTTCCACAGACACATTCTCACCTGGACAACCAGGAGGTTTAGAGGCTGTTCATCACCTCAAACCTGCTGCAGAAACTGCACAGTCAAACAGATCTAGTTTTGGCAGCAATGCTCATGGGGTTACTGAAGCCAAACTCACCAAAAAGCCCACAACAGAAACTATATTGCCAATCGTGACAGATCCAGCAGAGGGCAGTAAACCAACATTTAATACTAGAAAGGTCAGTAAACCAGGAGTACCGTCGAGCCCAACCATGAGGCGAGTCGCACAGAGGAGCCCTCAGCTGAGATCAGATAGACCTGGTAGTCAGTCCGCAACCAAAGTACCCATTGATGAAAAATCTCTTTCTGGCTCTTTTGCCCAAACAAGTGTAAACATTAACTCTGATGGAAAACACATATCCAACCTTCTCGCTGAGCAAAGGTCATCGGAAGCATCCGCACCTCAAGTCACTAAAACTGCTGTAAAAGAACAATTACCTTTAATCAAGCCAATTACTGAGAGTAAATCTGTATCAAGTTACACTCCTCAAGAACAGCAAATCATTACAGTGCCAGGTCATATCATGCCGTCCCAAGAGAATGTTCAAACTGTAGCGAGGTCTCAGTCTGAACTCAAACAGTTCCGGCAATCTGTCATTGAAACAAAGAAATCTAGCAGCCGCACTTCAAATAGTCAAACCCTCTCACAAGCTGCTGTAAATACCTACACTACTACTAATATTCAGATCTTTAGTGAAGCCAATGGAGATTTTAGAACCCCTGTTAGCCCTCTTACAGTAACTAAACCTTGGACGGAAACAAGAGCTTCCCCGCGGCCCGAGCCACGAGTGAGGAGCACACCTCGAGCATATACTCCAACCATAGTTCAGGGCTCTCAAACTCCTGTGTCTTTAAACAAAACAACAGAAACAATACTCTCGTCAGTCATTATGGCAGAACAGATTACTGCCCAGATTACACCTCTTCAAAAAGATAAATGTACAAGTGCTGTTCCGTCTTTGGCCAAGACATTCACAGAGCGTATCTCAGAACCAGAAATAAAACCATCCAAGGACACTTCAGTCCCTGAGGTAAAAGCACATTCCAAAACACAACAAGTGAAATCAAACATAGCATCAAATTCTAGTAAGAAGGGAGAACTCCTTTCTACAGATCCTGTTTTAACCAGTAAACCCACCTTAAAACCAAAACATCCCACTAAGCAGATCGAGTCAAGACCCTCCTCTGCCACTGTAGAATCAAAACCCCCAGTAGTAAAACAAGATGTAAAGTCAACTCCCCCCGATCCGGTCCAGATTAGTAATGTTCAGTCTTCGTCAGAGCTCCCAGTGCAGAACATTTCTCCTGCAAAGCCAGCAACAGATTCTGACATGAAACCGTCCATAGTTAAAGCTGCTGTGATTGACTCTGCCACTCCTGCCTCTCTGCCTCAGGCCTCAGTCTCAGTCAAAGCTCCGTCACCAAACAGAGGAACATCACCGTCATCTCAGCAAAAAGCTGGACTCAAAGACAAGGACGTTCTGAAGACCAAAAGGACTCCTGCACCGACGAACGCCCCAGCAGCCGAACCCTCCACGAAGTCAACGACATCAACTGCATCTTCAATTGATGATAAGAAGGTTGTTGCAGCAGAGACACCCCCTCAGTCGACTCAGCCAAAAGCAGTCCAGAAGCCCAAAGGCCTTAAGGGTAGGCTCAGCGGATGGACACGGCTCAAGAAACACATGGTTGTCGAGCCAGACGAACCAGAGTTTCCACAGATTGAGGCCAAATCTCAGGTCGTCGACAGTGGCAGCAACGAGACACCAGATGTAGGTGGTAGCGATAAATCGGTACCTGACAAGTGTGTCATTCAGGATGTGGTCAAGAACACAGAAGCTCCCATTGCATTGAAGATGTGGGACGCCCTCCTCTTTCATATGTTCTCCACAAAAGAGCGAATAATGCAACAGGTCAACAACACCAAGAAGGATTCAGAAGAGAAAAAGGCCTCGAAAGACAATCAGGCAGAAGTCCCCTCGTTTGTCAGTCGTCTACCAATTTTGCTTTACAGTCCCCGATTTGACGCCAGGAAGCTTAAAGAGGCAGCGGAGAAGCCGCTCACCAAAATATCCGCTGTGTTTGAAAGGGGGCTGATAAAACGAAAGTCTCAGGAGGACGAACACAAGGACTTCAACAGAAAAGCCAGAGGATTTGGGTCGTCGAAAAAAGTGGATATGTAAAATGAACTGAAGCTTTGAGAGTGATGAGTGATTTCTCTGGTCGGTGATTTATCGTGAGATTGGTGCAATGATCTCAGCAAACTGAGAGAAGCTCGAACGAGAAGAAACACATCGCGAGAATCTGGAAGAAAACAGACGAGAACAATTTCTGCAATAGAGTTAATTTTATGAATCAGTTATTGATTCCTGCTTAACCAACATCTACTGTTTTTTAATTGTTTGAGCAATAGTATTTCCATTGGTAATTTAAAATAAAAATGTCTTTGTAAAATGGATTTTTGCATATTCTCAGTATGCGTTACCCGTGAAAACGTCAAGAGGTGATCCAGGGCGTCTTTGCACTTTAAATGCTGTGAAATAAGGAATATATGAAAAAAAGACAAAGACAGCAAAGAACTCTGAAACTCTAATTGGTTGGATTTGTCTTGCTTCATTTGACGATGGCATAGGTTGGATTTGGTGTTGAATGAACGATCTGTAGAAACTCGGATAAATTAAATTAAATTTGTCATGCTCCACCTTTTTCTATTTTTTTTAACGAAGTTGGGCTGTTAGCGTTCACTCCGCTGGTAGGCAGTGTTTTACCTCTGTAACAAATAGGGCTTTTACATTCCTGGAACAACAGGGCAGATGGGTTTAGAGGATGAAGATAGAATGAAGGTTTGAAGTCTGGTCAGAACAGATTAAGGTTCCTGAAAGTCGGGTGTGGATGGAAATGTGATGGGACTTGTCCGAGCAGAAAATACTGAGGCTGGTGCATTTTGGGACGAAGCAGCGAGGTTCCACAAACCAGAAAAGGTTGTGACAGCAGCAGAAAGATCAATGTGAAAGTGACATGTCATGGCTTTTGAGGCTTTAGCAGGTGTTAGCATGTTGCTATAGAAATTGTTGTGTTGTTTTCCATGAGATGACCATCATGATGTGGAATTTGTTTTATAAGAGGGGACTTTATAAGCTAACTATTGCCCCATTTATTACATTGACGCTTCATCTATGTATTTGTTTACTGTGTGATTTAAAAAATGCATAAAGCTGAAAGTGAAATTCTTGTGTTTATTTCTCCTTTTTATTTTCCCGAGGCTGCAGTAGACAAATTAACTAAGATTTAACACGAGTCCCACCTGGTTTAAAAGGTGACGCAGATCTGATCTGTCTGGTCTTGTTCAATTTTTTATTGTCATCAAACATCCATGAAAAGTCCAAAATCTAAAGTTTTGAGTACACGATAAACCTAGCTACTATGTGCAATAAGAGTAAAACTGTTAAGACATATTGAAATCAGATGGAAACAAATCAAATATTTAAAAAAGTCACTGAGGTAACTTTTCTAGACTATTTTAAACTTCTCATCACATTTATAAATTCAAGGTAACTGAGTACTCATCAATCGACTGATTGATTTAATGTCGGTAAGTCATTAATTCAATAGGCTAAGCTTAACATAAATGTAATATATATAGTTAATTATGTTTTATGTAGCATATTAACAAAAAAGTTATATCACGATTTACCGCTGTTTTCCCACAGAATCTGGATTGAGGGGTTTTCTCACCTGACAGACAGTTCTCATCTTCGTCAACAGAAACCTTCTCGTACTTCCCGTGACTCGTCACCACAAATTTGAACTTTTTACCAGACAAGCTCTCCTGAAATTCAGTTCAGAAAAAACAACGTTATCAGTAGATAGGCTGACAAACTTAACTTCCTCATTATTCAATGGTATTTAGAGTTTTGACTTCAGTATACAAGTTTAATAAGTGATGTTGTCCTCTGGTCGCAGTGAGATGAGACAAGGTGTGAAGTTGTGAGTTTCATGTGCAATTCTCAAACAAGGCCCCTTAACGTTTAAATAAAATAAAAAATGTATTTCTTATATACAAATATAATAATAATGATAATAACACTAATAATAACACGTATTTGTAAAACACCTTTCATAAAAGATTTGCAGCTCAAAGTGCTTTACATCAGATATAGTATAATATATTTTGTAATTAAAACTAGGAAGAAAACTGAACTAAAATAGCATTACATAGAAAAAGAAATAAAAAGAAATTAAAAATAATTTAAGTTTGAATAAATATTAAAGCACAGAAGTGCCGGCAAGTTAAAGATCAAAGATAAATATATTTAATAAACAAAAGTAATAAAGTGTGATTCAGCCGTCGACAGATTTGGATGTGAGTTCGTACCTTCCCGTCCCGGCCTGGAGATAATGTGTCACCGAAGCTCTCCCACAGATTCTTCTTGTTGGAAACTCCTCCAGGTTTTATTTCCTGCAACAAAAAAAACAACAATGTGCAAAACTGTCACCGCTGCTCAATGAGCTGTAAGATGCTGCTGCTGCCACACGGGGGCGACATGCGCCGACTCATTCACAGAACATGAGAAGAAACTGGGGTGGGGGTGCATGAAGGAACAGAGAATAATGACCAGTTGTCGTAGAAAGAAAAACTGAGAGAGAATAAACAGCATAGAGAACAAAGATTGATCCTGTCGAACCTGCCGCAGCCAATCAACACATCTCAAACAATCAGAGTATTCAAGTACTGTGAGAGTATTTCATGGAAGTACTTACTGCAGGTTTGGAGGGCGAGCTGCACCTGCTCCCATCTTCACCTCCTCTCACCCACTGGTTGATGAGATCAGCCACGCCCACTTTTAAACCATCCACATCCTGCTGAGGAAAACAAACTTTAAAGCTATATTCTCAGTCACTGAGAGTGAAAGGTGTTGTGTAAATAAAGCTGATCACACATTGTGTTTGTTGATCGTCTCTTGACCTTGGAGGCTGGGACGGAGGTGTTCTGGTTCCAGGCGTCTCCGGCTTCAAACAGGTTCTTCTTGGCAGCGACGGGTTCGGTCGGACTCGTCAGGTCGGTGAGAAGCTGAGCTCCGAATCGTCCTTCCTTCGAGGAGAGCTGTGGAAACGCAGGGAGGTTCAATCCAACATGACAACAACAGTCAATGTCTTAGAACTGACGACTCAGCCTGAATCTAGACACACAACAATCTGGGCTGTGTCTGAAATAACAGGAACAACAGAAAAACACAAATGACTCTGCAGGAGGAACTCGGGCTCGAATCAGAAGTGACGGATTCACCACAAGCGGGTGAAAGTATTAATTTCCTTCAGATGCTGACACTACACTTTCTCTGCTTTGTGTTGTGTTGTGCGTTGAACTTCTGGACGTTGATGTTTGAACAGACATGAATTTAAATCCTCTCTACTAACTAAAGTAGATGTGTAAAGAAACCCCTGGAGAACAAACTTTCATGTGAGAGTTTTCTCATATGATCTAAAGCGTTAAAGCGTTATATATTTGGTATTTTAGATTTTAGATCCTCCAACAAAACTCCTATTTAATGATAAATAGTCAATAAATAGAAATAACTTGTGATTTACCTCCAGAGCTTGTGTGTACAGCTCTCGTTTCTTGTCGATCTTGGAAACAGCCACAGGGGGCGACGTCTTCTTTACGCTGCTGGTGCTTCAGAAGAAACACAGACGATCAGAAGCATTGAAGAGTTTTCATCATGTTTTATATCTGCACATGAGATTAAATGCAACACAGGGAAAGTTTGAAAATAACTGAGCACGACATGCAACTTTCTAAACTACACTTTTGTTGTGTATAAAGACTGATGTTTTTATACTGCCGAGGTGTTGAATCTCACAAACACACACTCACCTCCTCCTCAGAGACTCAGTTCTCTCGATGATCTAGAAAAGACACAGAGTTTTTATTTGGGCCAAATAAAAACCTGATGTGTTTTTATTTGATCTGTTTTTTGAGGGAAGAGTTTGAAAGAAATCTGCAACATGGACTGAATCAGAGTGAGCTGGTTTTATTTGAATGTGTTTTTAGTGACGTAAGCAAAGAAAAATGACAGAGTGGGATAAGATGAGGACCATGAACACAATCAGACATATGAAAAACCTGTGAACAGACAATCTGCCACTTATTTGTCATCTGGCTTTTCTCTTTGTAGTTGTTTTGCATATTTGTCTAGTTATTTTGTTTCTTTTCGTAGTATTTGAGTCACTTTGTATTTCTTTTGAGCGTCAGTGTGATTATTTTAAGGTTTTCTCTATCCCCCCCGTAGCTCTGAGGTTGTTTTGGGGATAAGAGTTAGAGTCTCTTCGTCATTATTTTAAATCACTGGAGTCTTTTTCCTCCTCTTGATGGTTGTTGGTGTCTCTTTCATATTATTTTGAGGAGCTTTGTAGCTGTTGTGTGTCTTTTCCTGGTTGTTTTGTGTCTATTTGTTGTTTTAATTAGTCTCTAATCTCACTATGTGTTTGTTGTGAGTCCTTCTAGAGCCTTTTCGAGTCCCGGAAGTTGATCTGTGTCTCTTTTCAGTTGATTTGAATCTGTGTGTTGTCTTTTTTTGTCTTTTCTTAGTCCATGTGTGCATTAGTTGTGTCTTTCTTCAGGAGGTTTTTGCGTCTCTTAAAGTATTTTTGTGTCTTTTTAACTTTGACTTTCAAACCCAGGCCCAGTGTTCAGGATTGATCGATCCATGCCTGAAACCTCAGTACTCTTTAAGCAGCTGCTGACCTTTGACCCTGACAATGGTACTCACTGTGCATTTCCCGTCAGTGGAGACTCTGCTGTTGATTTCATCCTGTAAAGACACAACGTGCTGAGTGACCTGCAGCTCTGACATCCCTCTGTGTGTGTGTGTGTGTTTGTGTGTATGTGTGTTTTGTGTGTCTGTGTGCATGTTTTGTACTCACTGGGTAAAACTGTATGAGGAGTTTCTGGTGCCGCCGCAGAAAGAATGAAAAGACAAGATGTATAATGAGTGAATCACCACAGGCTCATGGGAAACTGTGCACTGTGCTGGTTTGTTTTGAAGAAGATATAATATCAGATGATAAAGTATAAATTACTTGTTTCATTGCCTTTAAGCAAAGACACCAAATCCCTTCACCTGCTGCTAAATATTTTAGATCTAACTAACTAAATCATTTATTGTATGGACCTTGTTTGGCTTCATTTAATACCTTGAAGGTCGGGCTCATGGGGCCGTAGTTTACCGGCTCCTCCCCCTCGCTGCAGAGAGAACTCACAGATCTTCTGTTCACCTCCTCGCTCCTCGTGTTCTCCACTGAACCCTACGACAACAACAATGTCACATAAGATAAGATAAGATAAAATAAGATAAGATAAGCCTTTATTAATCCTGAGTCCCCATCAATCCCAAGAGTATAAAGTCTAAAAAACATCACTGAAAACATAAATATTAACAATATAGAGTGTATTATAGTGAATATACAAATATATTTGGAGTTCATGCAGAGCCTGGGACTAATGAAACAATAATATAAATAAAAAGTACTACTGAGTACTACTGTAGATGTAACAGCTGCATTAAAAGCCAACCTTGTTTGGGGTCTCGTGCTGTTCCTCCTCTTCCTCCTCTTCCTCCTCTTCCTCCTCCTCCTCTTCCTCTCTGTTCCTCTGCTCCCTCCTGAGGTGAAGGTCGTCCCTCTCTCCATGTGTGAAGCTCAGCTCTTCTTCCTCCTGATCTTCTTCATCTCTGTAGCTCTGTCTGGTGTCTGCCGTCCTCCGCTCCTTCTGCAGAGCGGGCTGCACATCTTCCTCCTCCTCTTCTTCCTCCCTAAGCTCCTCCTGCTCCACCTCCTCTTCCTCCCTAAGCTCCTCCTGCTCCACCTCCCCGTCCACCCTGCAGGCCGCTCCGCTGTGGAAGAGAAGTGGTTAACAAAGCCCAGGCATGGTCAGATCCGAGGATGCAAACACACAACAGACGCTGGACAGAGGAAGCAAGTTGGGATTAGAACAAAATTGTGAGACAGTGAGTGGAGAACCCACCGGGGCCTCATGGTCCCTGCAGCCAGGTACGAGGCCCTGTCGGCGGGATGTCCGGTGGCGTGCTGCAGCCTGGCGTCCTGCGGCAGAAACACTGACGAGCTGTACGATGTCCTGACTTCCTTTTTGCTGCACGGAATCTAAAATAAAATAAAAGCCTCGCAGGTTAACGCGCTTGATGATGATCTGCAGAATATTCAGATACAAGTTGATTTGAAAAAGACTGTTTTCAGATTCTCTGCTTCGTCTTCTGGAGATTTGACTGCACAGTTTGGAGCTTTATGTTGTTTTTGCCTCAGTAGTTTCACAGAGTTTCTCATTAAGAGCTTGATGAGCTCACTTGTAGCAGCGCGCTCGTAAACCAGGCCCCTGGTTCTTTAATGAGTTCTTTCCGAGTGTACAAAACAAAGCAGGTGATGAAAAGGTTGCATGCAGATAATTACGATGTTAGTCATGATAACTGCGGTCGGACGACTGACGAGATGTTTCAGGAGTTCACTTTTCCACAAACTGCTCTTTTTACCTCTGCAGAACTTTAAATTCACAAAAAAAACAACGTTGCATGTGTGATATCATCAAGGCTATTGCACCTCGACAGATGATCCTGAATTTCTGTAGCAGATTAAATGAAAAAATATTCAATAGTGTATGATTTGGCTCCAGCTCGAAGCCTCTCGCACCTTCTCTGCAGGTCTTGTTGAAGTCTCCTGGGGCCGACTGCTTCCTTCCAGCTCTCGTCCCTCCTCTTCATCCTGTTTCTCCTCTTCAGGTCCTGGTTTCCAGCGCGGCGCGGTGCTGGGTGTCCGCTCCCTCACTCTGCAGACGCCCTGCACCTCCTGCTCGTTACGATTCTCCAACCTGTGACTCCAGTCGCTGAAGCCCTCGTCCTCCTCCAGGACCAAGCGGCAGCGGGGCTTCAGCTCCCCGTCCAGCCTGAGGAGCATGTGGAGATCAGAGGAGAACTTAAAGGACTGATGAGATGATCCAGGATGAACTGAATCCCAGTAGACACATAAAACACACAACGTGCAGCACTGTGACACACACCTGAGGATACGAAACTCACGCTTACTTTACTTTACAACTAGAGCAGAGATGGTATAATAATACTGTTTGGCCGTTTATAAAGTATTTATACTTGTCGGACTAAAGGAAAGTGGGGGAAAAAGTAAAACTGCTGTATCTCTGAACAATCCTGTGTCACAGGTTCGTCTCCCACTTTGAGGTTTAATACATTTGTTTTTGCTTCACATCAACATGAGATGAACATGACATCACCTGAAGCTGTTAACAAGTGAACAAGGTAATCATCAAATACAATTCTGTACTTTTATTGATATTTTACTACTATATCCTCATTTCCAGTAGTTCAGAGGGAGTTTTGTGCAGAAACTAATAAATACTTTATGAAAAACCCTCGTTATGTATTTGTTGTTGTCTGAAGTTTTGTCAAACAGTATAATTAAACTGATCTTTGCTCCGTGCAGTTAAAGAGCTGTGAGTCTTTTTATCCAGGTGCATCTTTAATGAGATCCACAGGTCTGGAACAGGGGGCGGGGCTTAGAGAGGCGACAGGTGGCAGACAGGGGAGGGTCAGTCTCCATGGCAACAGAGACGGTCACCATGGAGACATCAAACAGAGCAGTACAGTGATGGACATGTCTCCGATCAACACTAACACAGATAAATACTGATGATGTATTATCCTGTTTCTTATAGTTTCTTATCTTATCTTTTTTGCAAACAACTTTTTGAATCTGAAACAAAGAAGACGATGATGCAAACTCTTGATTTCTCTGATAAATCTTCTTGTTAATAAAACACTTGAAGTGTTAAGCTGTTTTTTTTTTTATATGAAGCTCCTGTTTCCTGTAGTTTATTGCAAAAGGCTGAAGACAGAATAAAACGCATTGTTCTGAAGTTTTACGACTGTTTTTAAGGAACCAAACTTAACTTGTTGCCGAACCAGTGGTCAGATTAATAATCATATTCTCATGTCGGGCGGAACAATGAGGTTAATGACCGAGGCCGAGTCGGATGAGTGAAGCACATTTGAACACATTCAGCAGTTCTCAGTCTCGGGGACGAGGATGTTTCCCTCGGGAGTTCCTCCTCCGACGTCGGGACGAACAACAAACTGAGGAAAGTGGTTTTCTCAGCTCGTTCAGCTGCAGCTTCACTGGACACAACGTTTCCTCTGAACTCAGCAGCTGAGCCTCAATCAACTTTAACAAGCAGCACAGTCACATCCAATTAGATCCAACACAAACAAATGCATCGTGTCAGCAACAAAGATCTGCAGAAATCCGTCTGTGCAGGAGGACGAGCACCAACCAGGGAACTTTTATTTTACCTACTCAATGATTTATTAATCTTTTCTAAGTTATTAGTGACAACTCATGAAAAGACTTGAATAAATGCACGAACAGCAACTTGTGCAGACGTCTTTGTTTTGAGCTCCTCCCTCCACTGCGGTCGAACAGTCCATTTGAATTCTGTCAAGATCATTTGTTCTACAGGTCATTAAATATTGAAGATACCTCAAACTGTTGATTCTCCACTAAATCCATAATAACTCGGCTACACATTGGTGACACTCACAGGTTTTTATTTGTTAATGTGCAGCGGCGCCAATGAAACCAAATTCAAATCAGCGAGATGCCGATTTTTATTTGAAGTTCCACCAAACTTATAAATATCAGTGCGATTTATTCCATTCATCAAACAAACATGAGTTTTCCCCTGAGAAAATTTTAATTTAATTTAATTAAAAACACAATGTTAAAGTAAGTGAGTAGATATATGTTTATATGTTAAGTTTTCTAGCACTCACTCCGGCCTGTGTGTGTCTTCATGGTGATGGCTGGGCTCGCCCTCTCCTCTCTGGAACTCCCTGGTTCTCCTCCTCTGCTCCCGCTCCACCTCCTCAGCGTCCTCCTGGCTCCGCTGGGCCGTCACCCTGAAGGCAGCGTGGACACCAACACACACTCGTAAACATCAGCCTGGAAGGAGTCAGTCAACATCTCAAGAGCAGAACCCTTTCTCTCTCTCCTCCGAGAGTTTCTTCCCTTTCAGTCTCTTTAAAGAAATCAAAATTCAAACCTGACAAATGTTTGTAATTTGTCTGATTCAACTGTTTGAGAAAGATGATTTTCTCAGGTTTGTGAATTTGAAATATATAAAAAAAGACGACTTCTCCCTCATGAGAGTTAATTCCCTTCTTCTGTCTGATGAGTTTTAGTTTGCAGTGGGCGGGACCTGATAACAATAACTCCTTTTATTGCCCATGCACATCTGGAAGAGCTCGATCCAGCTGCTGTGCTGTTTCACTTAATCAAAACCTCTGGAGGGAAACAAAGAGCGAGGGAGGAGGAGGTGAAGGTGAAGGGACGGAGGCGGAGGAAGAGGAGGAGGAGGAGGAGGACAGAGAAAGGAGGAAGACTTTAATCCTGCCGACTTTCATCTGCAGAAAATGACGTCAGGAAACGAGAACTGTGGAAACATTGAGCCGTCTGATTGGCTGACGGCTTGAAAAGGTCGAACTCTGAGCACAGAAACTGTTGATTGGGAACAAACAGGTTTTTCACAGTGATGTCATCGTTTTACGAGGAAAATTCCAGTTTTTCACAACTTGGATTCCTTTTTTAAAAGCCATGATGGTATTTCTTAATTAATAACTGAAAGCTGGGAAAAAAGCAACATCACTGAAAAGAAACTCAAGAAGTTAGAATCTGTCCAGAAGTTTTTTTGCATAATCCTGCTGACTAAGAGAAAGACAAGCAAACAAAAGATGAAAACATCCAAGGATCACAATCCTTGCGATGAACTTTATGTTTACTGGCTTTTAAAAACCTCTAAAATAAAGTTTAAATATTTTCTGCACTTTCTGATAAATAAAAAATACTCTCCCTTTTTATCTATCAAAGGTTACCATCTTTGTTGAGAGGTCTCTCTCCGCTTGAAATCCCTGGTAAAGCCCCTTGACGTTTAATTTGCCCTGTGGAGTTTTTTTTACTGTGGCACCATGATGCGATTTTTATACAAGTGTGTTACTGTTGTGTTTCTTTTCGCTCACACACACATAGTGTTTGGTAAAATCAGTTTGTGATCACATCACTGCAGCATCACAAAAACACGCGCCACAGCCTCGGGGCCTGTTGGTTTTTTATTAAACACGAAACATCCAAACCATATTAGTCAACTGTGGCTCAGTTCAATGCAAAAAAGAATTATGATTAACAGTCCAAACATGTTGACTCCTCTCGTCTCCATGAGATCATCACCAAACATCCGTAATGTGCAGAGAACCAACGATAAAAGCCTGATTAAAATGTCAGTGGTTGAAGCTGCTGGTGGAGCCATCGGCCTTGATCCGGTTCTGAAGCGGTCATTATCATGTGGGAGCGTGACCTACATCTGATGGTTCCCAGTGGAGACGTGGTGGGATCCACGTGGCAGGACTCAGTCTTTACTTGATGTGTGACTGTTTCAGTTTCTCACTCAGGACTGTGTGTTTTTAAAGGAGATGGTTAAAGTGAGGATCAGGTTCGATTGACACTCCAGCACATCCTCTCATACACTGAGAGATACACTGATCCATCCATCCATCATCTGCACTGAGATTTGGATGTTGTATCGGGAGCTGGAGCCAATCTAGGGTATCGCAGGACCGACATACAGCTACACAACCTTTCACACTCACATTCACACCTATGAACAACTCTGAGTCTCCCATTAACCACAGCCTGCACATCGCTGGACTGTGGGAGGAAGCTTGAGTCACCATCAGAAAACCCAGACAGACACCAGGTGACCATGCAAACTCCTCACAAAAACACCCCGCTGAGGCAAAAGGGCAGTCCGCTGCACCACTATGCCACCCATTCATATTCAGGCTCCTCATTTGAATATGGGTCACTACTTTCTATTGCTGCAGATCCTCTTTTCAGCCTCTGTCTCACTTTTGAACTTTGCATCGCAAAAAACAACAAAGGAAAGAAACTCTAATAAAAGCATCAAATGTCTCATCAATAAATGTAACACCTCATTTAAAATCCTGTGATATCATTCGATCAGACAAATGAAAGCCAGCGATTGTGTTTCCTACAAGACAAATTAGCTGCTGCAGATTATTTGTGTAGAAAGGTAGATTCTAGTCGACAGCGTTAAGGAGGCGACGTCACTGCCCTCGTCTTTCAAAAGCCTGAGACTGAAGCAGCTGCAGAGGAGACATGTCTTCTCAGCAGTGTCCTGAGTGAGCAGCACATTGTGGAGTTCACGCCACCTCCAGGGTCTGATGGGACATTTAACAGGACGCTGTGAAGCACGAACGTGAAACAAGCAGATTATGGAGGAAATCTCTCCGACACACATCACTTTTTCCACCATTTACACAATGAGGCAATGAGGCAATGGAGGCCTGGGGAACGGCATTCTCTTTGTGTGTGTGTGTGTGTGTGTGTGTGTGTGTGTGTGTGTGTGTGTGTGTGTGTGCGGGGGGGGGACAGGGTTACGACTATGTATAGGAAATCTACACACGTACACACACACACGTACAGACACACACACGTGGCTGAACAATGAATGAACCTTGTTTATTTAGCCTTTGCACAGTTTCCTGCTTCATACGGAGGCCTGGGGCACGGCATTCTCTTTGTGTGTGTGTGTGTGTGTGTGTGTGTGTGTGTGTGTGTGTGTGTGTGTGTGTGCCGGGGCAGGAGGGCGTCCAGGACTCAGCCAGATGATGTCATGGCCATTAAGGAGTTTGCAGCTATAAAGGAAGCCATTGAATCAAAGTGTCATTTTTCTGTGACATCACATGGAAATGTTCCACCGAGGAAACAAGGAGCTCTCTGACAATGAGGAGAAGTGGTGAAGGGTGAAAAATGAGAAAAGAAATCTAAACTCCTCAGCCCGTTGGAGAAGAGGACTCAGAGCCGACTGAGGGAAGAGCCAAAACTCTGCTGCTGTTCTCAGATCTGTGCTGTGACCGAGAGCCCAGATCCTGAACATGTGGAACAGTCCACACACTATTACATCTGCATTAATTTACAGTTGTTTCTATTTTCAGCTGTTGCCTAAACTCCGAGCTGCTTTCAGTTGAAGGCATCTGAACCGTGTTGACGACCACAGGCTGGCGTGCTGCTTCACCCGTGTGGCGTTCTGCAGGGTTCGATTCCAGGTTTATTATAGTTTTATTTTTGTGACCTCTGCGCAGATCTCAAAGGAGATCACTGAGTAATAACACTGAAGCCAGGATCACCTAAAGTTTATATTTTAAATGACTTCTGCACAAGAGCAAACTTTTTTGGAGCTGCCACGTTCGCATTGGAAAATTGAAATTGTTTTTCTATCTGGGTTTTTCCAGACTTGTTTACTGACGTTATAAAGTGAGAAGTAGATTTGCCTCCTGCTGAGGATTCAGGAGAAATCACGTTTCAAGCAGTCACACATTGGCTTCACCTTCTAGACCTGGAGTCTGTCTGTAAAGACACAGAAAACTGGATTCTTAAAAAGAGTATAGAACATCAGGCACTTCGGCTGATTCATGCTTTATAACAGAAGTATTTGAGCATTGTATTTTCACGCCCTATTGAAATCAAACACACTCTGTTTTCAATCGATGGGAAAACCCCTCATTTCATCCAGGACACACAGATTCAGTCGTTTCTTCTTCAGCTCCCAGAAGCTCAGAAACTTCACTTGTTCTCTCACGTGAGACACGATGAAGAGGATTTAAATAGTTTCACGGTCAGAGATGTTGACCGGCTGAGATCCATCTTGTTAATTGAACCTAAACTCAATCAAACCTCAGCTCTCTGCCTGTATGTGGATTTCATGGCTCTCGATTGTAAGAAGTGGTGAAAATGGTCGACGGCACGGAAACCACCGGGATTATTATATATATAGTTTTTTTCCATTCGACTATGAAGAGCTCAGGATGAGTCAGCTGATGATCAGTCGACCATGTAATTTTGGTTAAATGATGTGATCTTGTTTTAACCACTGGTGATTAGGTTGCATTACGACAGTTCCTGTTTTTGTGTCACCAATGTACATCAATCATTTAACGATTTACAATTTAATGTAATGTTTCAGATGGTTTCAGACATTGTATTTCATATGATATATAAATATATACATATATAGATATCTATATATTCTAATGTGTGTTTGTGTTCTGTGTTTAACGTGGCTGCAGATATGTGGACGACTAATGACGTAAAAGGAAAAACAACAATTCTTTGGACGTCAGTCCAGAAACGATGCATTATCACCACCACTCACAGCTACAATAAATATATCTAGACTGAAAATACTTTAATACAAGTAAAAGTCTTGCATTTAATATTGTACTTGAGTAAAAGTATGTTTAGAATGATGTACTTTAACTGTCGAAGTAAAAGTATGATCTGTCTGTGTACTATGGCAATGACATAATGTAATATACATGTATTAATAGATAAGTGGAACATTTATATTGTACATTTACTGTTATTTTCATCGAAGTAATAAACTGATCATGTCTTCATGTGTGATATTTTAATCTTTAAAGTAACTCGATGAATACAATTTATAATTTGGAGTAAGAGTTCTCCGTAGAAGAAAATGGAAATACTCAAGTACATCACAAGTGTTTCAAGAATATACATTAACGGAGTAGTTGAGTAATTTTCTTTAGAACTACTATCCAACTCGGATTACAAAAAAGATTGGGAATAATAAACAAAAGACACATTTTGTAGAATTACTCAAATATAGTTTGTTTGCACCATTATTATGAAATTTCACATTATGGACATTTTTATCAATGCAGGTACCAATATGAAAAACTAGATGTTGTTCTCTCACCTGATGAGGTTCTGCAGGAGCTGCTTGCTGGAGTTCCTTCTTCTGTTGGAGGACATGGTGGACTGAGCTGCACCGGGTCCTGGGTTCAGGTCCTGGTATGTGGTCCAGGGTTCAGGTCCTGGTCTGTGGTCCTGTGGCTCTGGATCTGTTCTTGGTTCTGGAGACTTTTCTTACAGCTGCTCTCTTCTTCTTCTCATGTCAGCCTCCCTCTCTCTCTCTCTCTCTCTCTCTCTCTCTCTCTCTCCCTCTCCCTCTCCCTCTCTCGCTCTCGCTCTCGCTCTTGCTCTCTCTACCCTCCATGTGGTTTTCATTGAAGCATTTTGACACCCTCCATCCCCCCCACCCAAACTGGGGTCATGTGACTCTCCCAAGGGGAAAGTAAGATGATATCATAACAGTGGATCAGTCACAATATTGTACGCATGTACAGTTTTACCATTCAAGTCAATTTATTGGGAACACACACACTTTAACACATATCATTGACATACTGTCTTGCACATGCATGTAAACAGTCTGTATAAATATGGTGTTTCTATTTTTATCTTTTTTATAGTTTTGAAATCAGATTCAATCGTTGTTTTATTTCTACATTTGTACTATTTTAAGCTGCTGTGTCGACATCAGATTTCCCCAGAGGACGTTAAATGAAGGTAAATTACATCTTATCTTTAGCAAACAAAGGAAGACGTATTTTCCTTCATGACAAGATGTGTTGAATTATAAACTCGGGTTTGACCAACTGTAAAAAGAGCACAGACAGAAATCCAGCAGGGATGTGAAGAGACAACACGGACATCTGTTTGTCCGTGTTGTCTCTGGAGACGGATCTTTGTGACTTTGTGTTTGGGCTCCACGTTCTGCTGCAGCATCAATAAGTGATGTCTCTGGATGATGGATAACAAACATATGACGCACAGCACTAAACAGTCATGCTATTATTTAAGTGATTGAAGGACTAATACATGAGATCACAGGACAGAATGAGTCCAGGCCGAGCTTTTGTCTTCAAGGGACTTTTAAAAAGAGATTTCTGGTCCAATGGTGTATTATTAAATGTGTGTGTGTAAATCAATGGTGCTTAAAAATCCCTTTCGAAACAGTCTGCTTACAGAGCAGCCACTGCCCTCGTGTCACAGCTACTGGTGGAGGCCCATTGTAAATATGGTTAATTTACAAGCCCACATTAATAACCACAGGGCCACCTCGCGTCCTGGGTTCAATAACTCTGGATGGATATCTGAGGTGAAAGGATTCGGAGCTGAGGAGAAGCCGTGGTCTTTGCTGTGAGACGTTCAGATCTGAGCAGCAGCCTGACGACGAGGCTGAAGCGAGAAGGAGCTGGATCTGGTTACTGTTCACCAGCTCATGAATAAGATATGTCAGCTCGGAACAGGAGCAGCTGCTGGAGGCGCCGAGTCGATCTGCTGCGTCCACACCGAGGCTCACAGCTGACCGCCACCGCCCTGTGCCCCAACACCACCCTGTGTGTGTGTCTGTCTGTGTGTGTGTGTTCAGACATTCAGATTAGAGACTCAGCTCCTGAACACAGAGACACAACTGGAACTTTTCCCTTTGAAAAGATTTCTCTTCATCCAAAACACACAGCTGTGCATTAGGTCACCCAGGCATTTCCAGCCAACACTGATTTACTAACACACACACACATACACACACACAGACACACACACACAAAACCCACGGGAGATTGAAATACTCACAAACACTCCAAAAATCGGTTGCCTTGGTAACACTCCCACAGCACTTAACAACCCCCCCCCCCCCCCCCCCCCCCCACACACCCCCCCCGACCGCTAAACATTCAACACTTTCTCAAGTGTTTCAAAAAACATTTATTGTTGAGGATTATAATATTCCAATGTTTACCCAGAAACGACAATAAGTCTCAATAGCAGAGACAATGAGGCAACATTAAAAAAGTTAATAACTGTTAAAATCCTTCAACTATTCAACATGTTTGAGTAATTTTCTGATTTAAAGCTATATGATTATTGGGGTGAGGTTGTTTTCGTTGTTAGTGACAGAGTCTAATGTTTCCATGATTAAAATCCAGTTCTCATATTCTCACATACGAAGGATTCACAGGAAAACAATGCTGAAGTTAAACTGTTTTCACAATTTGATTTATTGCTTCATGTTGATTACAAACATTTCGACTAACTTCTTTTCCATCAGTGGATTATTACCGTTTTCTGTGAAGGAGTGAAGGGACGAGATGGAGAGATGTTAAATATCATAATGTCAGGACCGGGGGAAGGAGTCCCTGTCAATACAGTTCCTGACTACAGGATTACAGATGTGAACTCTGGAGAAACAATGTGGTCTGGACTTTGTTCCGGGTCAGAATTGGGGGTGGAAACTCCGGAGATTTTCAAGAGTCTGACTCGGTCGTTTGTGTTCTCACAAACAGACCCTCTGGAGAATGTCAGAGATTTTACGGACTTCAGCGCAGGTCTGTCAGCAGAGATTCAGTCAACTGTTTTATTATTTCTTGTATCGTGCAAAATGCTTTCAGAACAATTCAAACTCCAAACGTCTTCCTCTGGATTCTCTCCTGTGCTTCGCTGCTTGGTTCCCTCTTTCCTCAGTGAGGTCCTGAGCCATGTCACTGTTTAACACGTTTACCAGACAATCTGATGACCTGAGTCTGGTCCTGAAGGTTGCAGATCCAGTCTCGGCTCCGCCCCGTCAGTCTCTCACTGCAGTAAACACTGCCAGCTGTCCCATAAAGACGGCACCAGGCGCAGGAGACCCAGTCCAGACGGATGAGGGAATGGATTCAAGGTGAGTGACGTCAGGCAGGAACACGAGGAGGCTGAAGCTGGTGGTTTGCTGGAGGCGAAAGAATGTCTCAGGAAAACTTTCTTTGTTTCAGTATGACAAGCTTCTTCATCAAAATAAAATAAGCAAGAGTGTGGAAAATACAGACTCACTTAAATATGGACTTTAATCACCGTGCTTTTCTGCCGAAGCAGTTCTTTGTTTTTTCTCACTCTCTCGTCCTGACAGTATTTTCTTGTCAGATGTGGAGATAAAAAGGCGACATAGTGAGATCATGTGTTCACTGTTTCCCCGGTGATTCATTAAAATAAAATACCTGAGCAACTGCGCAGCTCGGGAGCAGGATATGAAGTCTGAGCGTCAGGTTTATAGAGCCTCAGAGGGCGAACAGCTCCAGCTGATCCACACAAGTGATCACATCCACAACATAAACTCAACTCTGACGTCAACTTTTCCAGAGGTGAAGGTGAAAGAGAACCAGACTCTGATTTGCACTTTGGCTGTCGGCTGTTTTCTTTCCCTCTTCAAAAAACTTGGATCAACAAACAGGGAATTAAATAAGAACCAGTAGCACCACAGTAGGTTGTAAACGTCTCTAAGGCAGCTGGAGGGTCAGAGTTCAGATTTCAGGGTTCGTCAGATCAATCAAGTTTTAGCTCAACGGAAAAGTCTGAGGATGAAGGTCATGCATTCGACACAAAGCAAAGCATCATGGGAAACATCCTCCTCTATGATGGCTGATACAGTTCAATGTGTGTGTGTGTGTGAATGTGTGTGTGTGTGTCAGCAGCAGGCCTGTGTGTGACAAAGTCTGCCACCTGGTGTACATATACCAGCACGGCATGTTAAAAACTAGAGAAACCCAGTGAGTTCATTTTTTCCTGAGTCTGTATTATTCACTTGGTTCGGACCCAAATTAATAAAGTTTGTTTTAAAGTTATGACAAAATTGAAGACATGAACTTTCATTTAGTTTATACCATCATGTTTTGCCTTTTAAAAAAGGCATAATTAAAATGTATTTTCCTAAGAAGCAGCTGTTGGTTTCGTTAATTTATATAAAACAAACATCTGGTTTTGTTACTGGGAGAGGAGGTCTGGTACACAAATCACCAGTCCAGCACAGGTTTCATATAAAACATGAAACAATCGATAAATAAATACAAATATATTTTTAGAGTTTATTGATTAAAGGTGCATGTTTAAAACCACGCTAATTTTTCCATCTTTGAGTTTGTATTTTTACCAGAAGTCCCGAATGCTACTTCACAGACTCAAAGTGACGTCGAGCAAGATGGCAACGTTCAGATCGGAGATGTTTCAGCTTCATTTATGTACAGATGCAGTTACAGTCATGTTCCATCTGTATTTCTGCAATTTGTTTTATGAAATTCTGTTTTTCCTAAACCTGCTGACTATACTGAAATAACACAGATCTACGACTTAACATAAACAGACTGAAATGATGTCATTCAGCCATAATTTCACACAAACACACACACACACACACACACACACACACACACACACACACACACACACACACACACACACACACACACACACACACACACACACACACACACACACACACACACACATCTGTAAAACACTCATCAGCCGCTGGCTTCATTAAACACAATCAGGGATGAGGTTCTCCACTGACTCCTTCATCCAGTTTTATATATACGGAACAAATCGGAACTTCCATTAATTTACGGTTTGTTTTATTATCTGTTTCCCGAATCAGAGAGTGAGATCTTTTCTTTCGTCACAGACATTTCACTCCCAAGATAGCAGCACTGTAATGCCAACGCATGTGTGCGTGTGCAATTTGAATGTGTGTGTGTGTGTGTGTGTGTGTGTGTGTGTGGCTGCAGTGAACGATCACTGAAAGGCAACAGGTTCATCTCCAGTGTTTCCATTACAGCACCATGTGAGCTGATCCCTGCCTCCATCTCTACTTTGCTCAAATGAACAGCTCAGCTTCAGACCGACCAACTGTCTTCAGCTGAAACTACTAAATGTTTTTTTAAAGAAATTAACTTCTTCTCACTTGATTTATATCGTTAGGGATCTCGGGGCTCAGCAGTTACGACAACATCGTGAGGCTTCAGGTGTAGACAGATGATATCTGGGCCAAGCCTCTATCTTCTGTTAGATGCACACTGTTTACGGCCGCACACATTTCATTTATCACACAAATGTTTAGTTGAGCTAATCTCGTTCATCAACCCGCCTGCAAATGAATGCAGATACATTTAAAGTAGATTATAACGCAGATTCTAACGTAAACATTTAGCAGTTTATCGTCTCAATCTGTCATATTTTGAGTCATATAGACCATTAAGCACTGTTTGCGTTGGGGCATCACGGATACAGTTTGATTGACAGCTCTTACCGTACAATGGGTGCGGGTCGCAGGTGTAGGTGGGCGTGACGTGAGCTTGAGCCCCAAGTCAGGCTCCACCACTCGCTTGTCCTAATGTGGTTACTTCTGGTTTCAAGAAAACCAAGACTGCGCTGGACAAGAGATGTCAAACTGGAGGCTTTGTACAGCAGCTCTCAATTTATTTATTTTTTAAGTTTTTCTAATGTAATGATACACAAACAGTTTAAATCACAGCTTATATGTTTTAATGAGCAGAACATGATCTATGAGAGAATCACTCGTTAATTACAAAGCTGAGATGGAAGATCACATTGAGTTAGCGTTGCAGATCATATTCTAGAAGACGTTTCATCGAAGTCTACAGTAGATAAGCAGTTTAGATAAGATGAGTGGATCAGTAGATTAACATCGAGCATCTAAAGACCCAAAACTGCAGAACATTCTGTTGGTGTTGATGGTCATTACTAGAAGTAACAAAGGAAGTTCCTTGTCTCTGAACAGTTTCTGATCTTGACGTCGCCTTGCTTGGACAAGGTTCCACAGTGCTGCTGCTCCAGGGGGCAGGCGGGCAGGTCAGTGTACTGCAAATCTGCCCCGTTCACCCACAACCATTCACCGGCCAGGAATCGAAGGCCCGTCCACACCTGAGGACAACAAACAACCGATAAAGGTCCATGGAGGACACATGCTGCAAAACCTTGCCCCAACTGCTGGATCACCTGTTACATATCAAAAGAGTTACTATCATCATTCCTATGCTAACACCGGAAATGCTAACGGCGCTATCTCACAGGACGTTATACCAACAAATATTCCAGCAATAGCGCACAAGTGAAAATTTGAAGTCACAGAAGGGCAAAAAATGTCGCTTAAATATCCTCCAAACCGGCAGCAGCCAGTCACGAACACTGGTGCTGCAGCGGTAACGCTTGGTGTTGAACTATGTGCTTTTTCATGGGCAGGTGTGGCAGCTGATTCCTGTTGTTGAAAACGGAGTTTGTATTTTGTCGACATGCTATTTTTAGTGGCGGCCAATTCCGGCGTGTTTAGATCTTTATTCAAGCACGAGCTCCAACCCCACCCCCACATCCATGAGCGTGCATGGATGTGGGGGTGGAACTTCTGGAGGAGCAGTAACCCAAACTTTTAGGTTTGATATCTATAATTTCCCTGTTTCGTACTGTTACTTGCAACTCACAGAAGCATGTTGCTGAAACCCACCTCGTCAGTGTGGGCCTCTATGACCCTCTTCATCATGTAGCTATGCTCCGATCCAGGCTGCACGCTGACCAGGTCGTGGTTCCCGAGCGCTCGGCAGTGTTCCAGCGCCTCCTCCCACGTCTTGCTCTCGTTCACCAGGACCAGGTTGTCCCAGTAGCAGAGGACGGGGTAGCGGAGGTTGCAGTCTGTGGCGGACATCTTTTTACTCAGAGAAAAGATGGAGGCACAGTCGTTGTTGTTTCCCGGCTCAGCGGCTGACCAACCTCTGTAGTCCGACAAGCCTCTGGTCCACTTCCATGCTCCCTCTGCAGGACAGAGGGGGGACTGTTCAGCAAGGCAGATGAAGAGTTTTAGAGTTGCTAAAATGGAGACTGTTGGAATCGATTACGTGGACACAACAGCTTTCTGATTGGGTAACTAATTATAAGGTGTTTTAAGTTAAATCAAAGCTTAAATCAAAGCTTTTCATTAAGAATGAAGTAAAAGTGGGCGACTTGAAGGTGCTGGGCTCTTTTTTACACCAAGCGGCACCAAGTGTCTTTGCTAGCTTTATGTCATTCTCGATTAATGTCTGAATAACAAATGTCCATTCGTCCATCTGAGCACATATGGGTGTCGTCAGGAGCATAGACACATGGCCATCGTAGGGCGATGGGAAGTGAACGTACGACCACTAAAAGTGGCCTGAAGTCATAAGTGCTGTGTTTCCCTGTGGTTTCAAACACGGACTATCAGGTGCAATATTTGCTTTTATAAGCGAGGGCAGAATAGTAAAATAAAAATAAAAAGGAAAAAAAATGAATAATTAAATAATAGTTGGAGGACTACGTTTTCAGCCTTTTACAAGAAATTCAAAATAGCTATCAGAAAATCATACTTATAAAAGATGGGACGAGCTTTTTTATTTTTGTTTTCCTGTAACCTACAAGTATACAAAGATGTCTTCAGACTTCCTCCATAGTTTCTCTTTCACACGTGAACAACGCAGCAGTGGATAAGTGCCAGTTTGTCCACTGAGCCCATTAGACTTCATGAAAACATGGCTGGTTTGTGTTTTACCGTCTCTGTGCAGTCCCGTCCAGACAGGAAAGTCCTCTGGAAGTTCAACATTGTCCTGGTTGGAGGCCTTTTGTAAATTTGACGTATCGCTGTAATCGTTGTAAAGGTCCTTGCAGTACGTCTGGGCCTCCAGCCACGTCTTCGACTTAAGTTCAAACTTATAATGGTAATGTCCGTTGTGAGCTACGTGACAGATGAAGAAATAATAAAGGCCACAGGCGGTTGCGTGAAAACTTTGAAGAGAAAAAAAAAACAGAATTACAGTGGAGAAATGTGATGCATTCAATCAGGTTATTTTTATATTGTACATTATTTTATCTCTCCGGATTTCAACTTCGATCTGTTTCCATGTTGCAAACAACAGTTTCATCAGAACACAGCTTGACTCGATACAACTTCTTATCTCATCGTCTTTCTTCAGGCCACCACAAAAATAAACAACGGTTGGATAAAGAAATAATCACTGTGAAAGAGAAGGTGCAGACCATGAACAAAAACGGTTCCAATTCGCGTAAATCCAAATGTTAAAAAACGTCCTGAGCCAGTGTGTCTCAGGCGGAGTGTGTGTGTGTGTGTGTGTGGGGGGGGGGGGTTATCAGATTTGACTGTCAAAGTGATCTTGACAATTTATCAAAATAAAAGTTAAGTTATTCAGATGGATATCAGGCATTACAGCAACGAGAAAATCTGCTCCGAAGTTTTGCGGTTAATTCTGAATCCAAGACGGATGGATTTTATCAGTACTGAATAGAATTAGATGCACCAGACTGATCACATGTAAAACACCTCCCGCATAGAAACTGTTTAGCAGTTAGAAAACACAACCACACCTTGAGGTGTCGGCAGTAGTAAGAAAGCCACAGTCATCATTCTCGTCAGGTTCATCCTGTGCCCAAGGCCTTAAGGGGAATTCAGCTCCGTTCTCCCATTGCCAGTTATTCTGAGATTTTCTGAACAGGCCGATCCACGAGAAATAATCATCAATGGTCAGACCCTCTGTATCCGCCTGTGAATACATGATGGCCAGGTCGCGGTTGTATTGGCTGTTTGGAGAAGAAGGATCAAAGTTATTCGCACAGTGACGAGTCAGAATACACAAAAAACGAAGTGACACCAACAGCAGAGGATGTTTTCAGACGTGAGGTTTTACTCATTTTTTTGATTTTCCTTTCTCCTGTTTATCTACATCCTGGACGATGCAGTGATTTATTTACATGAACCAGTCAGTCAGTCAATCTGCCTCCATTTTAAACTACACCAAGCTCAGGCTCCATAACTCCCGTCAAAGGCTGCCAGTTAAATTTAAGATTGATTTTAAGATTCTTTTAAAAACGTTTAAAGCTCAGCGCGGTCTGGCCCTCGGTTAAACAACAGAGTCATTCACGCCAAAATCTCAAAACTATGATGGTAAATCGTCCAATCAATAATTCCTAAAACGAGGCTGGGAACTAAGGGTGACCAGGGCCCTGAGGACAGTAGACATTTTCACTGTTCTAAATGTAATGTTTAAAACATATTCTTTACTGGACATACTTTAAAAACATGATTTTAAACTATTTTAATGGATGTGATTTGTTTTTACAATTTTCTTTGATGTTGTCCTTTTTAACACTTTCTTAATTTTACTCTCAAGCTTCACTTTGAATAATTCTGATTTATTTGTCGTTACACGTTACAGTGAACATGGACCTCACAGGTTAACATGACACAAACGCGTAACAAAGAAACATAAACCAGTAGGTAGCCATAGATGAATAAAAGCATTTGATTGCTTTTGACAATCATGTGACCTAAAAATAGAAGCTCACCCTCTGCAGTGGCTTTGCGCTTCCTCCCAGTTGCGATGATTGTCTTTGTAATAATCATATCGTGTCTTCAGCACTTCTCCCAGTCCAGACTCTGCAGGAGTGCAGAGGAGGAGGAGGAGGAGGAGGAGGAAGGCTCCAGAGAGGCCGCTGTCCATCATCACGATAACACTGCCGGACAGAGAGCATTATTGTGTTATTAAACCATGCTTCTGTGTGTAGTGAGGTTAACAAACACACAAACAAAGCAACAAAACAATTTTTACATCCTCAATCAACCGCTGCTCTTTGACGGAAAGTTACAGAAAGTTGATCTGCACAAAGGAACTTGGAAACGTTATAATGCAGCTGCACTGTCAGACAAACGTATCAAACCAAGGTGGTGTCATCGATCCTGTGTGTCAGAGCATCTCCTCACAAATACATAAAGATTTCACTTCCAACCTTGGATCCTTTGACTCAAACAAAACAATAATTTCAAAAATATTCCTCTGACTTGATTCTGTCACGTAAGAGAAATCAAAAAAC
>CM028859.1:1139274-1152216 GCA_016801935.1 Platichthys stellatus
GAAACAGGAGAGAGAGACAGTGGAGCGAGAGAGAGAGAGAGAGAGAGAGAGCCGGGTGAGCGACATTCACTTTTAACGGGAGAGAGAGCGGCGCACCGCGCTGTTAAAGCTCGTCTCCCGATCTTGAATCTGGAATCGATTGCTCCTCCTTGGATCCCCGGATGTTGCAGTTGAATTTTTTGAGGTTGAATTTTTTGAGGTTGAATTTTTGAGGTTGAATTTTTTGCGGTTGAATTTTTTTAGCTTGAATTTTTTTAGCTTGAATTTTTTGAGCTTGAATTTTAAACGTTGAAAAACATTCAAATACATAATTTCAATGCATAAATATTCAGTACTAGAAATTCAATGTCTTTTTTGTTTCAAATCCCGATGACACAGATTTACTTCCATATTTATGCCACCTGAGCAGTTTTAGTCAAAAGAATGTTTTCCCAGACTCATGAAGTCACTGTGACCTTTGACCACTGAATTATAATCAGTTCACGAGTCCAAGTAACAACTGGTTCGCTAGATACAGACTGGAGATATCATCTTCCAGAGGTCCTCTTAACCTTAGAGCTAAATCTTACTATCAATTAAAAATTTGACGATAACACGTTCACGAGGCATAGTCAAAGTCCCCACCTTGACCTTTGACCTCCAAATTATAATCAGTTCATCCTTGAGTCCACTTGAACACTTGAACCAAATTTCAAGAAAAATTGTTTTTGATTTTGAGTTCAGAAGAAGGAAACCAAGCTCAGGATCATAACAACGAATCTAATTCCTCAAGACCTGTCTTTGTGTTTGTGTAGCTTCGAATTGTGTTAGTTTTTGCTCAATTCAATAAGTGTCATCACAGTTTGATCCACATATTGCTAAATGCTGACTGCAGAGTGAACTCCTGAGAATCAACCCGAGCTGCTCATCGGTCACAGTGAGATCACGGCCGAGAAATAAATGTTTTTAAAAGATATAAAAACCTATGCGGCTCCTCACTGAGTGAACCTGGTGGATCACAGGTCTGATGCCCTCACCCTGACTTTGGTGGTCCTCCCCTTGCGCCTGTTCTTGGCCGGTCGACGGGAGACGTCTTCATCCTTTATCTTGAAAACACTTTGTATAAACAGTCTATGGTGCAGAGTGAAGATAGACAACTTTGTGTTCATCCTGCCTGGTGACAATATTATTAGTCAAAACTAAACATTCTTTCTTACTCTTCGTGACATGATTTACGGAACTGAGTTTTCCCAATCTTCTGACCCAAGTTCACAACTTTTTGAAATAAAAGCAACATAATTCAGCTCAATATGAAGCAATACAGTAACTAAATGAATGCTGTGCTTTTACTTTGAAGAAAACCTGATGTAGAGAAAGGAGATTCTATGAACGTTGTTGCCACGACAGAGATCCGTCTGTGTCAGTGTGTGAAATAAAAATAATCAAACTATGAAAACATGGTGACGATGTTTGATCCGATGTTTGAACGAGTTACCCAAGTATAAGAAGTTTTTATCTCAGCCGATAAACGATAAACCATCCATGTGTGAAGCTGATGAGACGAACGCTCTGTGAGATACTTGTTTCAGACAGACTGTGGAATCAGTAGCTGGATTTCTAGTAGATGCAGGTGGAGGCAGGTTTTATTCTGTGAAGCTCAGAGAACAGAGTGAGTGCTGAAGGACTGTACCATGTCCTCAGTGGCACCAGGGGGCTGCAGTTCCTCCTGGAGGACAAACACGTGGGGTTTGTCTGCAGGACTCAGCAGAGACGTTTCCTCTGCAGCTTCACAGGACACCTGATGATCTGCTGCTCCGGGTCCGTGTGGGATCGGGCAGACGATGTTTGGATTCACCAGCAGCCACGGACTCGGCTTCACAAAGGTGTCTGACGGACAAACAAGTGTTAGTGTAACTTGTGAAAATGTTCCATGAATTGAAGTTTCTCAAACTGGAAACATGATTCTGCATCAGGCCGGTCCGGCAGCTGTGAAGGGACGTCTCACCTCGGCTTGTCTTCCTCTCAACTCACCTGATGTCTTATCGTAGAAAACAAATTCATCTTTCCTCCTCGAGGCTCTGACTGACGGCCTCTGCACCACGTACTGGTCAACCAGTTTCTCATCTGTCAGCCACAGTGAAACACAAACATCACAGCTTCTTCACATTCAAACTTCAAACTTCTTTTTCTTCCTGGATTTAAATGTGAAGTGGAACTTGTTTATTCTGAATCTTCTCTGTGATAATCGGTGTTTCCGTCCTCTGTGGTTTTCTCTGCCAAACAAAAGAAAATCTCGTCACCGTGGTAAAACTGGTCTGAGATGGTTGCCAGTTTCAGCTCCTTGTCCAGGTCCCAGTCTGTGAGGCCCACGGTGCCGTGCAGGTCAAAGAGCCGAGCGCTGGTTTTCAGATGAAGGGTCATGTCAGGATGTGTTTGGTTCAGTGAGAGCAGCAGCAGCAGGTCTGAGGAGCAGGTTCAGTCCCAGGCCGGATCCTGCAGCTGCAGCTCAGCAGCCTGATTAGACCTCATTAAACCTGAAGAGCGTTCAGCCGGAGCTGGGACACGTGTGCGTCTCGAGTCCCCACGTCAGAATAAAACAAAACTTTGTGAAACTGAGTCATTATCATTAAGGGTCTGAGTCTTAATCAAGATTGATCCAGTAAATACAAACGCCTGGTGCCTCAAAACTGAGCTTAATTGGCAGCAGCTGAGATAGTGTGAGGATCTTCAATCACAAAGAGTAAAGTTCAGATTCAGTGGCCAAAAGCTTTTTTTAAATGATCTCTATTTAAACTCACAGGGAGCTTTCTGCTACCAGGGGATTGTCAAACTATTTCATACAGACGTATTGAGTCCTGCTAAATGCAGAACTAAGGAGGGTTCAAGGGACTTTGGGGCCCGGGGCAAAGGGGACCTGGAGGGCCCCTCATAGAACTACACTGTTAAATGAGCCGCAGCAAAAACATGTAAAGATTTCAAACGCTGGAATCTTTTCTTTGATTTTTTACTTACTTACTTTTATAAAACCTGGGTATTGTGATGACACTTTTTGTCACGAGAATAAATAACTGTTTCAGAGTCATTTCTATAGACCTGCGTTGGTGCAGTTTATTTCTTCAACCACATTTACAATAGACATTTCACAAGAAACAGAAATAAATCAATACATCATTTTTACAGCATAAGAAAAACAAAATCATACAGTCATCTTTAAATATCTATTCATCTTCTTTTAATAGTTTAAACTTTACGTTTGTCATGATTTTGCCTCATTGCAGCATGTTAACTGACAAACTTCACACAGGAACACAGACGTCGACCAGAAGCTCCTGTTTTCTTAAATCTAACCACAATCCAGGAACTCACACATTTCACTTGTTAGGTTTCGGGGGAGTAAACCACAGAAATGACCAAACATGCCGACAAAACCTCGCACAAAAAAACAGAAATAAATATGTTATATAGAGACTGACACGGAGCAAAGGAATGTTTTCATGTCTGCTTTGACGAGCTGAAGGTCAGACGAGGCTGATCGGTGATTAGTTGAAGTTACTTCAGCTTCAGCTCGTTCATGTTCCCGCTCTTCAGTCTGATCGTAGAGAGGCGGTTGGTGTTCGAGCACCACAAACACCACGCTGTGTGTCGTCAGGTTTACTCAGTGAGAGGCGACTGTTTGAAAGTCAAATCAGTCGCCTCCTTTACCCTGTGAGCTCATTAAAACAAGCACCAACCACCTGAGAGTTTCCTCTTGTTAAACTTTGTATTTAAGTTGTTTATAAGTTTTATCTTTTAAGCAACAATGAGCCTGACGGGGAGTCACATGACAACAAACTAACTCAGGCATCCAGAACCAATTCGCACCTACGAGTGAAGAATGGAAAACATTTAGCATCAATCTTTAACACCAAGCTGTGAGCGGAGACGACAGACTGAATGAAATGCTGATGGGAGGAAGAGGAGGAGGAGGATGGAGGGAGGGAGGAAGAGAAGGCTTAAAAGATGGGAATGTAGTTGTCGATCTTGGCGCGGTGCCGCTGGGCGATGCACTCTGCGATCCACACGATGTTCCTGCACTCCTGCTCCTTCAGCTTGACGTAGGCGTAGAAGACGCTGAAGTGGAACTGGTTGAGGAAGGCCAGCTTGTTCAGCTTCACCTGAGACGCAACACGGGGACAAGAGCACGACGAGATGAAGTACACAAAGAGCATCGAGCCTAGAATCACAAACACACACCTTCTACAGCAGCAGACACATGTCAATATGTCTTCACCCATTGTTCTGCACACCGGCGCCTCCACAACAAATTCAGTGCCCAGTTTATTACACACACATCGTCCACGTGTCTATTGAACTCTGGGAATTTAAT
Organism: Platichthys stellatus; assembly: GCA_016801935.1. Classification (NCBI taxonomy): domain Eukaryota; kingdom Metazoa; phylum Chordata; class Actinopteri; order Pleuronectiformes; family Pleuronectidae; genus Platichthys; species Platichthys stellatus. The sequence goes on from CM028859.1 coordinate 1,143,620, forward strand.
CTGAAGATTAATTTCCCTACCCTCCTCCATGTTAGCGAAGGCGACATGGACAGAGCTAAAAGGTCCGAGCAGCAGGTTTGGTCATTTAGTTACTTCACATAACTTTTGATGATATATAAATATATCAGAGACGTCATGATTGACAGATGAGATCAATGCTACATTAGCATGCTAACAGTGACAAAGCTAACTCAAATCTGACAGTCATCAGGTGCAATGTTGTCCATGGTCACCATCTTTGTTTAGCGTGTTAGCACGATAACACGTCAACACGCTGGTCTGGAGCATTGAGTGTTTGTAAAGATGGACGACACGACAGCTGCTAATACTGATGCTAAACCATCTGCACTGCCCCCTAGAGGCACGCTGCAGAACAAGTCATAAACCCTGGCTCCTACATGTTAGTGGATGGGACATGGACGAAATAAAAATTTCAGAATTACACACCAAGTACATATTCTCAAAGATGGTGTCAGCTGTTTCTGGTAATTCTTATCAAATTAATACTTGTTCCATATGTTTGGTTTTAAATTATTCAGGCATCTATCAGTGGAATCAGGCTCCAAATCACGATCACTTCTGCTCTGGCTCCAAATGACTCCAAGACAAGATGGCGACCTCAGTATTTGGCTGTTATGCACAATGTGAGGAAGCAGAGATGCTTTGTTTATATTTACAGTCAACATGCATCGTGTGTGATGATGATGTGTGTCACCTCGTGCTCAAAGAAGCGGTCCTCCAGGGTTTTATCTCCAGGGTTGCTGCCGGCGCCTTCAAACAGCAGCTTGTACTCCTGAGGACGTGGACAAGTTCAAACACAAACTAATGATTAAAAACAAATGAGGCTGGATTCACTTTTTCCACTGGACTGTACGAAAACTACTAATAACATCTCAAGGGCTGCGGTTTATGTTGAAATGCTCAGGTGATGTTTACCGGACAAATGGTTTTGGACTTACAGGATAGAAATCAGCAACGGCCTTGACCTGCTCATAGTCGTCAGCGCGGGCCAGCTGAGCAAGGCCTTCTGGGTAAAGCTTGCCACAGTGGGGGAAGAGCTTGGCCCGGTCCTCCTTGGACAGCTCGGTTCCGAACGAGTTGATGGTGATGATGAAGGCTCTCCTGTCGGCTTCGAACTGAGGCACAGACGAGAAGAACAACCTGAACTGAGACTTTCATCCACAGACAAAACACACTGAGCTCATTTCTATTGACGAATCACCTGTGAACCTCACGCCCCCTGCTGCTCATATATAAACTACTAGGGAAATGTAACTTCATCTACAGGAACAGGGCAGAGACTCACCTCCAGAATGGGACACATGGTGTCTGCTGTGGTTCCTCCAAGGTTAGAGCAGAACTTATAGAACGCCTCCAGATACGCCTGAAAGGTCGAGGCACCAAATGAAGGAAACTCACACGACAATTACAACAATAATAATAATAATAACAACACATGTTCGATCCAGTAGGGTTTTCAAAATCCCTTTACAAAACACCTTCAAATAAAAAGCTAAATCTGTTCTCAAATCAAATTGTCAGTAAAAACATCTTATTATTAAAAATAAATCAATCACACAACATATTACAAATTGCAAGGTTTTCAATCTTCCAGTTTTTTTGCGGGGATCTTTTGTAATTTATATATTATTTATTAGGATTTTTCTCATTTTTCAATTTTTCTCTCAATAAAATCTACTATATCTCTTAAGTGCATTTCACATCATCCTGCCTTGGCTTCTCTAAAGCGGTCTGAAAATACTTCACAATGATAATAGGATGTTCTACCTTGTATAGTGTGTTACGAATGATTTCAATGTTCATCTCGTCCAAGTCCTGTTCTGATATACAGTCCTGGAAGAATGCAGCTGAAAAGAACATTTACATCCAATTAACTGAAGGTCACAGAGAATGTTTCAATAAGCTTCGGTGCATCTCTTGTTCAGGATGTAATATTACAACTCAGTTTTTAAACTGTTTTATGGAGCCACATACCCAGGGGGGTGTCCACCAGGATGGCGTTGTACAGCTCGGCGGGGGTCTGGGCGATGTTGACCGCCTCCATCTGCTCGAAGCTGCCCAGCGGGTGACACTTCGGAACCAGCTCAGAGATGGCCCGCTGGTGCAGAGTGCCCGTGATCAGCAGGATGACGTTATCGATCATGTAGCTGTACCTGAGGAGGGAGCAGGGTCGAGGGAACAGGAGAGGAGTTGTATTTACAAAGATATAAATAGTCAGCTCATCTGTGTGGAGTAAAATGTTTTTTGGTTGAATGAACATTAACATTCTACCAGCATGTAGCGATTGTAAACCATAAATTCATATTAAATTCCCTCCATTGGTGTAAATTAATTTCATTATAATGTTGTTATACAGCTTGTCCCTGTAACGCAGAGCTAGAAACAAGAATGTGAGAAGAGCTGATACCTCCACCACGGCCCAACATGCTCCTCAAAATCCATCGATGCTCCTCGATGTGTATCCTCTGAATTACTATCTGTAAAACTGTCACGCAATCCTGATCTGGATTAACAAACAACTTTAATGGGTTCTTCCCATAACTGCAAAACATCTTTCCACCAAGTTTCGTGGTGATCTGTCGTTATTATGTAATGCTGCTAACAGTCAGATAGAGAGCAAATATCTACACCAAGGCTAACGCCCTGTCTCTCACCATGTTAAAAGAACACTTCCCATTAATTCTCCAAACTGCGGCGGGCAGTTTCATCATGAAGCCAAAAGATTTGAGACTTCTCATATTGACATAAGAGATGTCTGACTTGGTGTTTTGTTGTGTTGTGTAGCCGTGGGCAGAGCTGATTGCCACATGCTGGCAGTGTAGTGTTATTCAGAGCTACAGTAAATGGCTTTAATGCTGATTAACCACAATCTGTAACCTGAGAGAGAAACGTGTGCATCCAACCCACTACCAGCACGGATTGATTGAACTCTGTGGGAACAACGCAGAGAAAGTGAAACCGAATTCCTAGATCCGGCCTTTCATCTGGATCTGGACCCAAATTGAATTAATTTTCACTTGAACCCAACCACATCCTTCTGTGTGGTTGGGTTCAATTGATTTATTAGGTATTTATTTGTAATCCTGCAAACAGACAGAGTGGAAACCCAACAATATATTTATTGCCTTAAGCTTACGTGATAAAGTCCATGAAGCTGGCCAGTGGCTCGTACGACTGGTTCCTCATGTGGCGAAACTCTACCACCATCTTCTCCTTCAGCTTGTCATCAATGACGGACACAGTCAGAGGAGACGCCTCATTGGCCAGGAAGCTGCCGTAGTCCGTGCTCTGCAGGTGGAGCTTCAGGTCTGCAGTGGACACACATCAACATAGAAATTACACATGATTACAAAGTTTCTGATCAGAGCTTATCAAACAAATTCTTATTTAATGTTCAGGCACAACAGGGAACTAACTAACACACACTCTCTCTCTCCCTCTTTCTCTCTCTCTCTCTCTCTCTCTCTGAGGAACTGTCAGGCTTCTCTTCAATATTTAAGGTCTTAAGTGCCTTGATATAATGTATGATAATATTTCATTGTCAGCCATTTTTGAAGCAGTCACACTGAATGAAATCTTATAGAAACAAGTTCGGTTGATAAACATAATAACAATTGAATACGTTATAATATAATAATCTGCCACTACACACAATTATCGTTCACACTTGGTGTAATCAGTGAGAATAAATGTCCTGTGTGGCTGATAGGATGTTTAGTGATATACACGTGAAACACATTTTAAATACATATTGTTTTACAGTATGAATACACAGAGATGATCGTGTACAGGTCACATGTCTGTCACACTGTAATAACTACAGTTTAGTGCAGAGAGGTCACAGATAGCTTGATGTTGAGCTGCTCGTTGAATCATTCACTGAAGCTCAGCAGCTGATACGTGTTCATCACAGTAAAGGGAACCAAGAGAAACCTCTTCCTGCTAAACTCTCATTTCCTCTTCTTGATGAAAATCTCCATTAAACGACACAACACTGGATTTAGCTGGGGTTAGCATTATGCTAGCTGATGCAGCTCAGCGTAAAGAACGACATTTTAACAGTATACAATAAAACTACAACAGATGACTGATATCAGACTCGATGACTGGAGGAGTTTAATTCACCGAAAAAACCCAATGTTGTGTTGTTATATGTTATTAAACGATTAAACGCTATATAGGCGTTGATGCACAGGAGCTAACGCCAGCTGAGGTTAGCCTGTAGGATTAGCCCCGGTTGGCTAGCTAATGTTTTAGCCACTAGCTGTGCGCGAGCTCACCTTCCAGGGTCTCGCACTGGACGAGGTTCAGGTAGTCCGCTTGGGACAGGATACCGGCCTTGAAGCCCCGGACCAGCCCCTCCAGGTACCCATTGTCCACGTTGAAATACAGCTCGTTGAAAGGCATCCTGTCCGGCGTCAGATCCGAGTCCGCTGCGGGAGGAAGAACCGAGATGCTAACGTTAGCATCAGCTGACTGGACCACGTGATCGTCACCTGACCAGTCATCTGCTGTCACTGCATGTACAAATATCTGACAATGTATATATAATATAATATATATATATATATATATATTTAATGATAATATATTAAATCTGAGCGTCACTGAAGAAGAGTCACGAAATAGAATATAAAAAAATATAGCTTTTCAGAATTTTTGATTTTTTTTCTCAATATCAATATTTTATTTAAAATGTGAGAATCACTTAAATCTATCAAGAGCAGATGTGATTCTACGGTAATAATACAATGTAACATTGGTTTTGAGTTAGTGGGTCAAATATGGAAGAAAAAAGGGAGAAATCTAATTTTTAAAATATATTATTATTCATATGAAGTATAAGCAGACCTCAAATCTACCAGAATGAGGTGTGTATGTTTATCTAGGGCAGTTATATGAAATGAATATGCACAAGGCCTTTAGAGATATATAATAATTAATTAATAATTGAGTTTATAATCATCCCCTTCTTATCTGATTCCAACTTTTCATATATAAGTTGATATATATATATATATATATCACATGCCCACGCACACACACATCCCTGTATGCCATTTATATGTATTTACAAGTTTTGCTAAATATGAGCCCTCAGGTAAAGCAAGAGGAAAACGATTAAGTTGTTATGTAATGACAGTCATACAAATAATTACCTAGTCTTGTTTAACAAATGTAATGAGCAGAGGGAGAGTGTGTGCATGTGTGTGTGTACACGTGTGTGTGTTTGTGTGTGTGTGTTTGTGTGTATGTGTTTGTGAAAAAAGACAGTAATAAATCCTAAATTCAGATAATTAAATATTACATGAGACAGGAGACAGTCAGCGTATGCTGCAAGTATCATGCAAAATATTTTTCTTATAAATGAAAAGTTTAGAAAACACCGTCCTTCGCCTTGATAGTTCTAGTTTAGGCATTTTGGTCTGTACAAGGATAATTGCAGAGGTGGAGGAAGGACTCTTACTTTGCTTTACTTAAGTAAAAGTACAAACGAAAAGGTAAAAGTGTACTGAAATAAAAGTTTACACATTACTTTGACAAGTAGCAGTACTTAATTGATATGATTACATAAGAGTCTCTGTCCTGCAGCGACCTCTGTGCCCGGAGATGAACTCTATGTCCTGAAATTAACTTGAGTTCTGGTATGAAATAAATAAAACCAGTAAATAGATGCAGTCCATTGGGGGGAGTTATTCCAGGATGCAGAGATTAACAGATTTGAGCAGAGTCCCCCCCCACCCCCCACCTTCACCTTAACCATCACAACCGAATGCCGAACCCTACCTTTCACCTAAACCTAACCTTTCCTTTATAACAGGAATAGTTCCCACTGCTCCCACATCATCTCCTGAAACTTGTTACTAGTAATAAGTGTCTGATTTCTGTGACCATTCACTGAGCTTGAAACAAACTGGAATTTATGTGAAGTTTGTCACTGACAGGATGACGACCCGTGACGTCAGGAGAGTGACACAACACTGCCTCCTTTTGGTGGAAATAAAGACACACATTTATTTTTTGTGATTTTATTGTGGAAATAGTCCAGTGTAGAAATTAATACACAGTACATTGATTAGTTGTCTAGAAAAAAGGAAAACGCACAAAAAAACCAAGACGTTTGAACCAGGCTTAATAATGTTATTGATTATTACTGTTAGAACAAATTAGAATTGTTTATATATCTCGCTGCTGATGCTCCACACCCAATGAGCATTAAATGGAGCTTTTACTGAATATTTAAAAACAGCTTTCACAATTCACAAATGATCCATCACAGCAAACATCAGCCCATCGATTTGTTCAGACTGTTTCAGGCCTGGTTCACTGCCTGGTAGTTCTGAGGAAACCCATCACCCAATCAAAACCAGAAAATCATTAAACAAAGATCATTTTTTTCTTTTTTTCATCCTGCTGCTTATGATTATTATTGTTGCTCTACATCAGCAATCCGGTGGAATTCTCTGGAGGTCGACACGTTCCTGGTTGGGGGAGAAAAAAAGATTTGATATTTCAACTCAGTTTCTACTTTGTTCTCCTGGTGGAATGTGTTCACTCACGTTAGCAGTGTGACTGGTTCAAGTTTTCAGACGTTGCATTTGTAAAGTTCGTTGATGCGGGCGACGTCATTGGCGCTCATGGATGTGGCCCGTCCAAAGTCGAGGTTGGGGTTGCTCCTGGCCACGATGGTTGGCTTCCCGTTCTTGCTGAAGGCGTATCTTTGAAGAGGAACCAAACACAACATTATTAGTTTTGTCTTAGTTCGTTAGATCTTTTGTTATTCACTGACATTAGAAAAACCCACTCGCTGCATCAGTCTTGATCATTATGCTGCAAGGCGGGTGTTGTATATGCATGACAATAATTTGATCAGATTCAAGAAACAAGTAAATAAAGAAAACACAAAATCTGTTTAAAAAATGTGTCTCGCTCATGTCGCTTCAATGACGATGATGAATAAACCAACACTTACTTGCTGTAATGCATTACAGAGTTGAAGTCGTAGGGAGTCCCCAAGTTGTTAGTCTGCTCTTTATCAAAGTTGTTTTCATCTCCTGCAGGAGATAGACATTCTAAATTAAACTGGGTTTTTATAATTTTCCCATTTTCTTCGGTAGTAACCACTCTGAGAGAAAGTAGCTCCACAAGTATTGAATGGATTATTTGGTGCAGATATTCATGATCCCCAAAGGATGAACCCTAATGGATGGGATGGCGTTGCTAGAAATATTGTAGCAGTGGTTGAAAAACAGTTATATGTCAGGAAAAACTATCGCACATAACTCATAGCCAAGAAAATTAAGATTAGAACAATAAATCAAAACAGCAGAAGTTAAGACGAACGAATTCTTGACTCCGCCCACAAATCTTACCATGTGAAAAAACAACCTAGATACAAATTATTTAAAAAAAACGCACATCAACCGGGTTCATACTGGTGAAAAATTTCGAGCTCAACCTCTGATTCGCTGTCGGTGTTCTATACATCTTCGGAGTATGATTGGCTGGAAAGAGGCTTTGATCCATATTCACGTACAACATCACAACAAGCGTAAACACAGACGCAGGATCCACATTTTATATACGGATTGTTAGAACTTCTAAATTATGAGATTATAGGATGTTATCGTATATATGGCGACGCCTGCGAGCTAGTTCTGGCAGGCAACTCGAGCTGCGCTGCGCCAATCACGTGACATACACCATGTGACATACATCATGTGACATACCTCCATCTCCACAACCATCTATACTACACACCCACCTTATCAGGTGGTTTATTTAACCAGAGAGACATTTCCCATCAACCCCTCTTGCTCGCACTGCTGCTGCAGTATTGCTACCTGTTGCTTCAGCGTCTCAGCCATTGCCCAAGTGACCGTTGTTCCTCCGTGGGTCGTTGTCTCTCTCAATCCGAGTGATTCCTCCTCCGAAAAAGTTCGCTTTATTTCCGAAATTTCGGCTCGGTCCTTCAAGATTCACTACGTGTGGACGTCTGCGCCACGACTCCCGCGGGCCTCTCAGCGCGCACCACATCCTGAAGGAGCTGCGCACCCGAAGCGTTTAATTCATCCGGTCTGAGCCACGAGTTAGTTTCGACTACTTCTTGACTGAAGGCGGCTCCGCGAGGCCGAACAAACGCTGGTGGCAGCGTCACTGACGGTAGCTTCGCTGACGGATTCTTCCCGGGACATCTCTGCTCTACCAACTTCTCCCTCACCGCGGGATGTTGTCCCTCGGAGGCAGAGGAAGCGCGCCTGGATCCGCTGGGGCTTTCATCCTGTCTCCTCTGCTGAATGAAGTCTGCACTGAACGTTATGAATGAAACAATTCAGTCTCGAATCACACGCCATCTTCCCTGCACGTGATGTAAACAAACTACGGACCGGCTCGTGCTATAGTACTTCCTGGTACGTCACTCCAGCAGGATTATGGGAGTTGTAGTCCAATCTCCAGCCATGGGTTTGAAGCTCCTGTCTCCTGACAACACTACCTTTCCCAAAGGAATCAAATGCTAGCAGGTAATATGTTTTGTTATTCCGGAAACATTCAATTATATAATATAATATATTTGT
>CM028859.1:1174573-1186282 GCA_016801935.1 Platichthys stellatus
GCTTTTTTTTGTAATAGTTTTTTTTGTCATTGTGAAAGTTCTGCAAAGTTGAAAACTGCAAAGTTAAAGTTGAAAACTGAAAATCTTGGAGCACCGAAACAGTGTCAGTTGAAAATGTAATTTCGACAATAGGAGATTATCAAGGTACATTTTATTTCATCTATATCTATTTAAGCCGATGAATCAGATGATCCAGGAAAGTATCGACCATATATTCAAATAAATGTCTCCATTATATGTGCATTTTTTAAACTAATCTCTTTATCCATCATATTTGATATAGGCTGTCTCCCTCTCCCTCTTTGTCTTCCATAACTGAAGATAAAGAAGAAATCAGTTTCTAAAGTGGTTTATGCGAGGACGGGGAGACAGATTTACTCCTGAAAAGAAAACAATAAAGGCAGCGGCAGAAAGCTGGAAGATTCGGTCAAGCACAGACAGAGAGATGTGAGAGAGAGAGAGAGAGAGAGAGAGAGAGAGAGAGAGAGAGAGTCCATCTTCACTAGGAGAGGAGGAAACACAGGAGTGAATCTGCAGCACAAAAATGAACTCAACCAAGCTATTCCAGTTTCTGGGGTCGTGGGTCAGAGATCTTATAAAACTGGGTTAGGGGTGTTGGAAGGGGGATAAAATAAAACGCTTGTATATTAACAAACAAAAAACAAACACACATATGTGATTAGCCTATAAAAGCTGAGATCTATACTGGACCTCTGGGTTTGTTGTGATCGTGTAATTGCTTATATTCACTACAATTAAATATTTTTCCTTACATGTTGAAATACACAGATCTGCTTGTTTAGATGAACAAAACCAGGGGCAGGATGACACATTTGAAGGTTCTAAAGACTTGCACCACAGGTCTCATCAACCTGGGGTGGGCCAAAACATCTGTATGTTCCATAACGTTTTTACTGTCCATGCAGAACGTCAGACCTCATAATGTCAGATCCAGTTATTTACCACAATCTCTTTCACTCTAAAGGCTGAATTGTAGTCCTGCGACTGCAAAAGCGGAAGGCCACGCAGTTGCATCGACGGACTCGTTTTGGTTTATACTTCTGTAACGTGCTGCGTGGGTTGCAACGCAATTCACCGCCAGAACACTAGGCGGAGTAACGTTTTTTTTCGAAAACAAAACACACAAAGAAGAGACGTCTTCTTCTTCGTAGACTGTTTATTTACATCGCCACTCCGGCTCCTCATAGCCTTAGCCTGGATGCCAGACGAACTTAGCCCCGCCCACAACATTATTTGGTCGGGCAGTTCGGTCTGGATCCGCTCCATTGGGAAAAAATTATGTCCGGACCGGGCAAATCAGATTGTCAGGGCGGGCTTTATACGATGATGGACAGATGATCAACGTTGACGTAATCAATCACGTCATCAAAGTGCGCTTGGGTTGAATTCACTTTCAACAAACATCAACAAACATGCCTGCCGCTGGAGAGCTGAGCTCGGTAGATGCTGCGATTGACTCTGTTTTAGAAGAAATCGACAGCGCATTAATTTTGAAAGAGGAACAGAGAAACGCTATCAAGGCATTTGTTAATCGCAAAGATGTGTTTGCCGTCCTTCCTACGGGATTCGGGAAAAGTTTAATTTATCAGCTGGCCCCGATGGTTGCGAAGAAGATGGGACACAATGACAACCCAGTGGTCATTGTGGTTTCTCCTTTGGTCGCACTCATGGAGGACCAAGTGAAAGAGGCGACCGAAATGGGCATCACGGCGATGCAACTCTCCGTGCACGACGAGGTGGACATTACGAGCGGTCGTTGCCAGCTCCTTTTCGGAAGCCCGGAATCCTGGCTGCTGAACAAGAAGTGGAGGGACATGCTAGGCTCCGATGTTTTTCAAGCTAACGTAATGGGTATCGTCGTGGATGAAGTTCATCTTACTTACAAATGGTAAGAGAAAGTCTTGACTGTCTGACTTAGTAAATAACTCACGATGTTGTGATATGAATCAAATGTTGTAAACATATTATCATAGGTGTCGATGTAAGTTCGCTAACTCAGACTTAGTACAATCATAACGTTAGTCTCATTGTAGCGAAATTACTGAAAAAATAACCGTTCAAACATTCATAACAATCTACTCGTATTTCTTTCAGGGGTCAGGCTGCAAAAGGGCAGACACCATTTCGCGAGAGCTTCGCCAAGTTGGGAGAACTTAGATCCCTAGTTAAAGCTGGTAAGTTTGTACAAAACAATAGACTTTTTGCATGTTCAGTCTTCGACGTTTTTTACACTTAGTGTAATTCACCACCTTACTTGAAATCGGTTGCATAGTTACAGGAACATAGTGTACTTTTAAACAGTTCTACAAACCACTCCCCCCAAAACCGGTTTTTAACCAATTGCATTCACACTGGCCAAGTGACCATAGAAACTGGTTGCCCATTCAGTTGCAAATTGACCATACATTGGGGTGTTGCTTTGTACGTACCCACACACCATACCCGTACTGGTAGTTACTGTACCCCTTATAAGTGATGTATTCTTTTGAGATGTCAGTACGGTCATCAAAAAGGAATACATTTTGCATTTCACTTTTTACATCTTTTATATCTTTTTATTAAGATATGTTTGTCTAACTAAATGTTACTTTGTATAAATATTGGAAAAAGTGAGTAAATAAGAAGTAAATAAAACTTATGTGTGTTGTATTTATTGTGTTTAATGTTTCTATGTTTGCACCAATAACTAGAGCAAATTCCTGGTAGGTGTGAACCTACTTGGCAATAAATATCTTTTGATTCTGATAAATGATACTAATGATCATTTCTTATTTTACTGTTACTTATTGGTTGCTTATTGTACTGCCATTTTTTCCAGGTACACCTGTGATGGCATTGACTGCTTCTGCTGATCGGCAATCCAGAGCCAGGGTTATGAAGCAGCTGCAGATGGACAATCCAACCATTTTTGCTCTGAGCCCAAACAGAACAAACATCAGACTGGGTCTGATTAAAGTACCTGCCCATACACTGGACTGCCTAGACTGGATTGTGAGGGATGTTAAAGAAAAAGGCATCTCCATATTGCCAGTAATTATCTACTGCAAAACTGTGAAGGCAGTTGGCAGAGTGTTCTGCCATTTGAAGGGGGAACTCAGTGAAGATTCCTGGGTTGACCGAGACCCTGAGAAAAAGACTGAAAACCTGCTGATAGGCATGTTCCACAGCCAGACACTGCCTCAGAATAAGAACAGAGTGCTGTCATCTCTGAGTGGACAGGGTAGCTGCAGAGTTGTCGTGGCAACAACAGCTCTTGGGATGGGCTTAAATTTTCCCAACGTTACACACATTGTGATGTATGGGTTACCAGATGATGTGGAAGCAATGGTTCAGCAGGTCGGGAGGGCAGGCAGAGGTGGGTTGCAGGCACATGCGATTGTTTATGCTGTCAAACAGCAAACAAAGCTTGACCCAGCAGTTAAGACAGTACTTGAGACTGGAGTCACTAGTTGTCTGCGGAGAGCTTTGAATTGCCATTTCGAGGAACACATCACATCTGTAGATCCAGGACATCTGTGCTGCACCCACTGCCATTCTGTTTGTTCTTGTGAACCTGAAGGTTGTGGGGAGCCAATCCCCAAATATGAACACTTTCAAGGGGAGGTTTCATCACCTGACAAACACAGAATGGTCACACCTGAGGAGAAACTTTTGATCGGGGAACTGTTACAGACCTACAGGAGCAGTTTACTTCGGGACCATACAAACATACGACTTTACACAGTCGACACAGCCTGCACTGGTTTTTGAGATGAACTCATTGATGCGGTTTTAGCACAGTGTACACAGATATTTGACCTGAACTTCATTATCCATAATCTCCCTATATTCAAACTGGAACATGCAAAAGAAATACTAAGAATTATGCATGAGGTTTTTGATGACATCGAACAGAGTCAAACTAATTTGTTTGATGACAGTGTTGTTCAGGATGACCGTGTTCAGGTTGACATATTCTACACTGGTTACTTTGATGACGAGGATGAGAATGATGAGATACAATCATCACAAAGTAGCTTGGAATCAGGCTTGTCAATGTTGATTATCTCAGACTAGCTTCAAATTCAACCTCAAACTTCTAGCTTCAGGGTCCTGTTGTGCAAAAGCTTTTTTTACCTCTGTTATATTAATACTTTTGAATACAATTTACATTGTTTATACTTTTCTACTGGTTGTTTTTTTTGCATTTTAAAAGATAAACAATGAGACATATGTCAATAAAGATTTTTTATATCTCCACATAAGAGGGAATGTTTGAACGTATACTTTGGAAATATAACCAATAAGAAAACACACTAAAAGAATGGTTTCAAGAATGTGGACACTAAAAGACAGTTATATTAAAAAATAAATCAAGAATTATTTACAATGTCACTTATGAAAAAAGTATTTACAAACGTAATGCCATCAACATCACCATTCCACATAACTATTTAAATAGGGACATTTCTCCAGTCTTTCACTTTGGACTTCATCCATTGCCATAATTCCCGGTAATTCAGCTTTACCAATAAGTTTTTCTTGAAATTTGGGAATGCGTGAAACTGTCTGCCTGGGTGATTTTCGAAAAGTCGAGTCTCCCTGAAAACGTTGACCAGGGTTAAAATGTCCTCCTGTTCTCGAGCTACATGGTGAATGCCAGTCGGCCTTGTCCGCTCCAGCTCTATGTCTGTTTTGTCCATCAGCTCTTTGAGGATGCCAATGGTCTTACTGATTCTGGCTGCTGACATTTCTGACAGGTTTGGTCCCAAGCCACTCATAAACGATTTCAGAAAATTGTTCAGGTGTTCCAGATGGAGGTCAAGAGGAATATTTTTCCCCTTTCCCCCTCTACCATTCCAAAACCTGTTCCATATCACACTGTGTGCCATGCGTGGGGACAGTGTGACGTTAACCTGCAGTGTTAGTAGGAAGGTGCTGTAGGCATAATGGCTATGTCCATACGCTTTATAGAAAAGCAGGGCAACTTTATAAAGTCTCATTAGCCTCTCACCATCCCCTTCTCTTACTGTGTCCTGCATGTTTAGCAGGAAGAAGCCAAAGCCAAGTCTAGCTTCTGTGTGTTGTTTTTGGTGATCTTGGTCTGCTGGACTTGCATGTTCTGGAGAAGAGTCTAATGGAGCCACAAGATTGTGTTTCTTTCTCTCCCTTGTGTTTCTTTCTTTCCCTTGCCTTGACGTATATATACACATTGCCACACCCGTCCGCACGACACGGAAACTGCTGCCTCTGCCTTTGCTGTGTCGAAGGCTGCCTTTGACTTGCAGCTTCTGTGACGCCTGTCATCATGACAAAGGTGTCCACAACCTGTCCAACATTCTCATGCAGCCAGCTCCTCTTCAGTTCTGGCAATCCGTAGTTGACATCCACTGGGACAAACCCATCTGGAATTTCTGTTAGCACACAGAATAAAATGTTGAACTTCTCACCACCAGTAGTGTAAATGCAGATTTAAGTCAAATAATATTGGGTACTAACTTTTATCAAAGTGAATTTTAATTTTAACAATTAACCTTAATAGTAGTAACAAATAGATACATGTATTTATGTGGTAAATGCTAGTTCTCAACTATGAATGTGATGCCAAGTGCCAATTTACCTGTGACATCCTCCAACCCAAAGTGCTCCATTGCAGCAGCTAGGAAGAGTGCAGTTGTGTCTTTATGCACAAATTCCTTATAGGCATTCTAAGATGCATGGGGACCTTGTTTTGCATTGCTGCACCTATGTAACAAAAATATGTAGTTTAGCGAATGGCTGACATAGTTTTCTCAGTGTTATTCTGTCCATCTCTCACAGACCTTTACATTTATAAATTTAGTAAACAACTTCATCCAAACTCATTTATTGTTATATAATTATTAGGTCAATTATATAACAAGGGTAATGAAATAGGGCATTGAACCCACAACTTATTTGCATGCCGAACCGGTCCGTAACCTCTACGCTACCACTACTTTGCTCACGCACACACACACACACACGTTTAAAACAGTCTTTCACAAGCTTTATAACTAATAATTGTACAGTATGTATTCATGGTATTAAAGACGTTGTACCTCAACTTCGTCATGTTGGCAAGAAGTGTGCCAATGTCGATTGAGGATGCACCATCATAGAAAATCCGATGATAGATCTTAATCAACATTGAAGACTTGTGATTAACAAAGGATAAACATAACTTGACACACAAGCACTTGAAGTAATCTATCTAAAAAAATCTTCTAAAGTAGTGGTGTGATACTTTCATTTTGTTACTAATCAACATTCTTCTATAGTTTGTTACTCACTTCAAAGAGGTTTCTGATGGCATGCCAGTCCTCAAACTTAAAGATGAGACCTTCCAGTCGGTCTTCCTTTGTAGCACCATCTGAGAAGGCCCACTGTATGTTTCTGCAGTTCCCCTCAGTCAGCCGGTCACCTCCTACTAATACAGTTGACACCCCGTCCGGTCCCTTTGGCACATACCTAAATGGAGTACACACAAACAAGTTTCAATAATGCCATTCTCCTGCCAAAGACTGACAGTGGAGCCTGATTATATTCTTACTCTTTCTGAAGGTGGCGAAGTGTGTCCACCAAATCTGACGTTTTGTTCTCGTCTTTGAAGAGCAGTCCCAGAGGGTACTTTGAGAAAAAAAAAATGAAGTGACATTGCAGTAATGTTTGAGTTGAAAGTATGTGTATTTAGTGTTTTTTTGGCAGATTTAACTCATTACTTACATCAGTGGAGCACTTAGCCATGTCCTCTGTATATTGATGTGGCATGTGGTGAATCACTAATTTCTTGAAGGGTTTAAAAACAGCCAGGTACTGGGTTAGGATGCGGCTCCCAAGAACAATGAACTCACGTCGCATATAGTCCTGGGTTTCTAGTCCGGGGAGTGAGTTGCAAAGGTAGTACTGAAGGATGTCACGGTCCGGTTTGTCATTGCTAAGGTGATATGTCCTGATTCTATCTTGGACTGCAATATGATGAATCCAGTGTATTGATTTGTTGCTGTGGAGGGTGGACTGATGATGTGCACGCATGAAAAAGTCAAAATTGTCAAATATTATGGAATATGTTGGTGGAGGAGGTGGATGTGTGATCGGAAAAACCGAGGAGCTGAAGCCCAGCTCTGCTGCTTCCGAGTCACTTAATCTGTTGAAAGGCAGCGTAGCTATTTCAGAGTCATTTATGCTTTGAGCCATTTCATCTGCTGGAAAAGAAAAAAAGTAAAAACAATTACGAGACTTGTTATTATTAATCAAAAGATAGACACATAACATTCAAGATGACACAGCATGTGATGTCTTTGTTGTGTTACTATATATCAGTCATTTGTCATCTTACCTGACAAGTGAAGCTCTTCCATGCTTTCACGAACTGTGTTAGGTGGCCCCTTCGGATCACTTGTGCTTTGGTCTTCGCTGGTGTCCACTCTCTGACAAACATCAATGTTCTCTTCCGCTTCAGAGTTCAGGAAAAATTCATTCTGGACCTTTAACATTTTTAGAGAACCCCCACATAGGAGTGCCAACTCGTTCTGCTTCTCTACAGAATTTTTGTAATTTGTTGTTATGGCCATTTTGCTCAGCCTTTCAAACACTGCTTTTTTCGCCCCACCATGATGTAGAATACTACATAGGTAGTATGCATAGGCTGACAGGCGTGCTTCTCTCCCTCTCAAAGCAATGGAAGCTGCTGCACAAGTTGCAGTTTGAGAGTGGTTGGTGACTGTTGTGAGAATTGAGAAAAGGAATGGCGAAAAACATTTTAGGTCTGCCTCCAAGCTGGTAAACGAAAAGGCTTTCAGATCATCCGGAGATGACTTCCACAGGATGAAACCGTTGATTGGATTACAGATATGCTTGCATTCGTTGCTTATTAGCTCCAGGATATGAACCTTTATTTCCTCAACTAGGTGTTTATGCTTCAACATTAACTTAACAGCTTTTGTCCATTTTTTGTTGTTAATGCTGCTCACTATTGAGGCTTCTTCTGAATGACATACCTTGCCAACAGCCTGTGATGGGTAATGGGTGAAAACCTGAAATACAAGATAATTTATCAGTGTGAATAAATACAGTATAGCCTAATAAGTATAATATGCATTGATAATACATAGGAATATATGTTAATACAATAAACACGACTCACTATTCACAAAAACTTGGCAATCGAGGTTATTGTCATAGTCATATCATAAGAAGTATAAATGTATCAACAACAAGCTTACCTCTGTAATGCTTCTTCGCGTTGTGGTACCGGTTGGAGTTGACGGATTGGGGCAGAACTTCTTCAGAGCTCTGGGCGTCTTGGAGGGAGTAGGCCCCCACTCTCTTTTCTCTGATGACTCAGATGAACACGCTTCTTCAGCCTGGTCTCCTTCGTCGTCTGTCCATTGTTTAAACACGGGAAGGTCGCGTTCCAACCGTGTTATCAAGCTCTTACAGGGCCGACAAATGCGACACGATCTGTTCGATGTGTTGTGGAGTCGTAATCCCAAACGGAGAACTTGTTCGTTCGTGCGTTCACCTTTACTGTTCTTCTCAAAAATGGTGGTCGAGTTGGTAAGTTGTCCGTGTATCCGTAAATTCTTTTTACAAAACCGGCAAAAATCGTTCATCTTCTTCTTCTACTCCTTTCAGTGTGCATGCAGTTAAGCTCTGTTGAAAACACCTGTGCGTCGCTTACCATACGTCACATACTACGTTGCTCTGATTGGTTGTAGGTCTATCCAATTGAGCGAAGAGGAATTTTACTTCCTGGTCAGTTGAAACACGCCCCATAATTTTTTCCCAATGGAGCGGATCCAGACCGAACTGCCCGACCAAATAATGTTGTGGGCGGGGCTAAGTTCGTCTGGCATCCAGGCTATCATAGCCTACCTCTGGCGGACAAATCGGCCAGTCAGTGACTGGTTATACAAGTGGTCATACTTTCGGATCTCTTCTGCCAAGTGCTCATCTATTTGGTCCATATTCGTTCTTCTAAATCTTCCGTGATTTCCGCGTATTGTGGGGCATGAAACCGGAAACTAGACTCCGGACGGGATGTAGTAAGCAGACCAATCACAAGCCTTGTGGGCTGCGTGAGGCTCGCATCGCTTTGTCGTGTAGCTGCCAGAGGGCACGAAAGGGGCGTGCCCTCTGGCAGCTACACTCTCTTCTTTTCCACTGTCTCCTCCAATTTCTGTTCTGCTGCTTCATCCCTTTTTTTCTATTTAGTCTTCTATCACTCTATCTCAGTCTTTGCTCCCAGAGGGGTTGAGTGGGCAGATTTTCTCATCCTCCCCCCCCCTCCACTCGAGGTGGTGTTGGGGGCTGAAGTAGACAAAAATCTAGAATGCTGGAAATAGGTTTTTGATGTGCTGGTTTTGGGCACAGACGTTAAATGAAACATAAACCTGTGATGTTGCTTCAGAAGCTTTAATTATTACACAATTTGAGAGTGTGGAGACTAAAACAAAAATGATCCTACAAAGATCCCAGAATAAATTGAATTGGTTAAATCACGACGTGCCAAAAAACACTTTTTCCTTTACTGAGTTCATCACAAACACAATGTGCATTTGGTTTTGGGGGGGAATGTGGGGATATTTCTTGTCTCACACAAGAAATCCCTGCTGGAAAACTCTCTTCTGTCTTCATCCTGCCAAACTACCACGCCCTCCGCTCCCACTTCCTCTCGTCTCAGCAGCAAATTCTGACTCTTGATTTTTTCACCCTCATGTTTTCAGATTGATTCCCTGACTAACTTATAGATCCAAACCAGGTCTTTTAATCGTAAGTTTCACGACCTATATTTTAAAGCAGAATATCAAAACAGCCAAGGCCCAACAGTCCCTGGAATTTAATTTCACACCCTCATAAATATCAGTCTTCTAATTATGTCTTCAGTATGTGTATTGTCCTCGCCCCGGTAACAAATACCCTGTATTCTGATGTCCTGATCTCATCAACTGGCTCCTCTAACGTGGAGCAGCAGCGTCCACTTCCTCCGAGGCTGACAGAGACGTGTTCATCACAGTTAAGGGAACCAAGTGAAACCTCTTCCTGCTAAACTCTCATTTCCTCTTCTTGATGAAAATCTCCATTAAACGACACAACACTGGATTTAGCTGGGGTTAGCATTATGCTAAGCTCAGCGTAAAGAACGACATTTTAACAATATACAATAAAACTACATCAGATGACTGTTATCAGACTCGATGACTGGAGGACTTTAATTCACCGTAAAACCCAATGTTGTGTTGTTATATATTATTAAACGATTAAACGCGATATAGGCGTTGATGCACAGGAGCTAACGTCAGCTGAGGTTAGCCTGTGGGATTAGCCCCGGTTGGCTAGCTAACATTTTAGCCGCTAGCTGTGCGCGAGCTCACCTTCCAGGGTCTCGCACTGGACGAGGTTCAGGTAGTCCGCTTGGGACAGGATCCCGGCCTTGAAGCCCCGGACCAGCCCCTCCAGGTACCCATTGTCCACGTTGAAATACAGCTCAAGCGTCACTGAAGAAGAGTCACGAAATAGAATATAAAAAATATAGCTTTTCAGAATTTTTGATTTCTTTTCTCAATATCAATATTTTATTTTAAATGTGAGAATCACTTAAATCTATCAAGAGCAGATGTGATTCTACGGTAATAATACAATGTAACATTGGTTTTGAGTTAGTGGGTCAAATATGGAAGAAAAATCGGGAGAAATCAAATTTTTTAAATATATTATTATTCATATGAAGTATAAGCAGACCTCAAATCTACCAGTACGAGGTGTGTCATGTTTATCTAGGGCAGCGGTCGGCAACCTGCGGCTCCGGAGCCGCATGCGGCTCTTCAGCCCCTCTGCAGTGGCTCCCTGTACAGTGCATGCTGCGCATATTTTTCGCGAGAGGTGAACTTAACGAATCAGTTCTTTCATATGATGAACGTGAGTGAACGTAGCGTTCACGCTCATTTTTTAAATAATCACCATATCAGGCCATCATGAAATACCAGGAGCGGATGAATGTGTGTGTGTGTGTGTGTGTGCGCGCTCCCAGATAGCCGACAAACACACAGAGCTGGGGCGCCGCCCCCCCCCCTGCTCCGCCCCCCGCCGTGAGCCTCGCTCACTCGCTCAAAGAGACACAGTGAGATCGGACCTCGTTCACGTGGAGCAGCCTCTCAGTGACTGACCGGCTGCTTCTCAACAGTGGAAACATTGAAAACAACGAATTTCTCTGGTCTCAGCTGATCAGAAATCAGCTCCTAAGCTTCTTGATCAGAGCAGAAGCTGCAGGTGGTTTGTACCGAGCTTCAGTTTCTGTGTCCGCCTCCAGTCTGACCTGCTCTCACGTTTTGTTTTAATATTTCAGCAACTAAAATATGCGTCACATCCTATTATGTTCCCTGCAGGTCGCTAATCTATAGTTCCGACCCCCGGCCTCGGTAAACTAACCATGGATAAATCCCAGAAAAGAAAAGTCTGGGAGGAAAATAGAGTTTAATTCTGCGTGGACAGATTAATTGGCTTTCACTGCCACCGATGCTGTCTTACATGTATGCTTGATATGTGGCGAGGAATTAGCAAACAATAAGAAATGTAATGTTGAAAGATATTTCCAGAGCAAGCACACAGCATCTGCTGAAAAGTACCAAGCTGGAGATGAGCAAAAAAAGCGGAGTTCTGTGTTTAATTTATTCCAAACTAGGCCCGCAC
>CM028859.1:1186526-1197359 GCA_016801935.1 Platichthys stellatus
AGACATGAGAACAGACAGATGGAGCTGCAGGGGCGTCCTGCTGCTGTGGGACGGAGGCCGGAGGGACGCTGCAAGGACGCCGTATGTCTTCAGAGCGCCCGGGGGTTCGGTCTGGAAGGTGAAACGACAGACAAGCGACACCAGAGGACACGAGAAAGAGAGGGAGCAAGACTGTGTTTACTGTTGTGTGTGTATGGGGGAATGTGTGGGTGTGTGTGTTTGTATGTGTGTATGTGTGTGTGTGTGTGTGTGTGAAAAAAGACCCTAAATTCAGATAATTAAATATTACATGAGACATGCTGCAAGTATCATGCAAAATATTTTTCTTATAAATGAAAAGTTTAGAAAACACCATCCTTTGCTTTGATAGTTCTAGTTTAAGCATTTTGGTCTGAACAAGGATAATTGCAGAGGTGGAGGAAGGACTCTTACTTTGCTTTACTTAAGTAAAAGTACAAACGAAAAGGTAAAAGTGTACTGAAATAAAAGTTTACACATTACTTTGACAAGTAGCAGTACTTGTATGATATGATTACATAAGAGTCTCTGTCCTGCAGCGATCTCTGTGCCCGGAGATGAACTCTATGTCCTGAAATTAACTTGACTTCTGGTATGAAATAAATAAAACCAGTAAATAGATGCAGTCCATTGGGGGGAGTTATTCCAGGATGCAGAGATTAACAGATTTGAGCAGAGTCCCCCCCCATACCTTCACCTTAACCATTACAACTGAATGCCGAACCCTACCTTTCACCTAAACCTAACCTTTCCTTTATAACAGGAATAGTTCCCACTGCTCCCACATCATCTCCTGAAACTTGTTACTAGTAATAAGTGTCTGATTTCTGCGACCATTCACGGAGCTTGAAACAAACTGGAAACTGATGTGAAGTTTGTCACTGACAGGATGATGAGACCGACCTGTGACGTCAGGAGAGTGATACAACACTGCCTCCTTTTGGTGGAAATAAAGACACACATTTCTTTTTTGTGATTTTATTGTGGAAATGGTCCAGTGTAGAAATTAATACACAGTACATTGATTAGTAGTCTAGAAAAAAAGACTTTGAACCAGGCTTAATAATTTCATTGATTATTACTGTTAGAACAAATTACAATTTTGTATTTATCTTGCTGCTGACTGGTTCACTGCCTGGTAGTTCTGAGGAAACCCATCACCCAATCAAAACGAGCAAATCATTAAACAAAGATCTTTTTCTTTTTTTTTTTATCCTGCTGCTTTTGAATATTATTGTTGCTCTACATCAGAAATCCTGTGGAATTCTCTGGAGGTCGACTCGTTCCTGGTTGGGGGAGAAAAAAAGATTTGATATTTCAACTCAGTTTCTACTTTGTTCTCCTGGTGGAATGTTTTCACTCACGTTAGCAGTCTGACGGGCTCCAGTTTTCAGGCGTTGCATTTGTAAAGTGCGTTGACGCGGGCGACGTCATTGGCGCTCATGGATGTGGCCCGTCCAAAGTCGAGGTTGGGGTTGCTCCTGGCCACGATGGTTGGCTTCCTGTTCTTGCTGAAGGCGTATCTTTGAAGAGGAACCAAACACAACTTTATTGGTTTTGTCTTAGTTCGTTAGATCTGTTGTTATTCACTGACATTAGAAAAACACATTCTCTGCATCGGTGTTGATCATTATGTTGCAAGGCGGGTGTTGTATATGCATGAAAATAATTTTTTATCAGATTCAAGAAACAAGTAAATAAAGAAAACACAAAATCTCATTAAAAAATGTGTCTCGCTCAAGTGGCTTCAATGACGATGATGAATAAACCAACACTTACTTGCTGTAATGCATTACAGAGTTGAAGTCGTAGGGAGTCCCCAAGTTGTTAGTCTGCTCTTTATCAAAGTTGTGTTCCTTTCCTGCAGAAGGAGATAGAGATTTTAAATTGAACTGAGTTTTTATCATTTCCCCCTTTTCTTCAGTAGTAACTATTCTGAGAGAAAGTATCTCCACAAGTATTGAATGGATTATTTGTCGCAGATATTCATGATCCCCAGAGGATGAACCCTAATGGATGGGATGGCGTTGCTAGAAGTATTGTAGCAGCGGTTGAAAAACTGTTATATGTCAGGAAAAACTATCGTACATAACATATAGCCAAGAAAATAAAGATTAGAACAATAAATCAAAACAGCAGATGTTAAGACGGATAAATCCTTGACTCTGCCCACAAATCCTACCATGTGAAAAAACAACCTAGATAAAAATTATTTAAAAAAAACGCACATCAACCGGGTTCATACTGGTGAAAAATGTCGAGGTCAACCTCTGATTCGCTGTCGGTGTATTATACATCTTCGGAGTATGATTGGCTGGAGAGAGGCTTTGATCCATATTCACGTACGACATCACAACAAGCGTAAACACAGACGCAGGATCCACATTTTATATACTGATTATTAGAACTTCTAAATTATGAGCTTATAGGATGTTATTGTTTCTTGGCATTATTGAACATCGTGCAAAGGGGAAACAGTGCTCAGGATATTCTGTCTTGATTTTTGGGACAAGGGAGGAAGTGGAGACTCGTCCTCCACCTATATTTACAGTCTGTGGCACAAACAGATGAAATCGGCAGCGTGGAATGACGGTTTTTGTGGATGAGCTCACCTGGACGAATGTTCTCGGTGAGAATCTGAACGGATTCGTCCCTGTCGGAGCGGACTTGCTCGTGGTGGAAGCCCAGAGCGTGGAGGACCTCGTGCTGCACTGTGCCTGTGTACAGACAGCCGTTTCTCTGCAGGGAGATAGCCTGTCCTCTACTCTGACGGCCCACGTACGACCAGCACCTGACACACACACACACACACACACACACACACACACACACACACAGACACACAGGGAATTTATTGTAAGAGACATATAGAAAAGTTATAGATGAGAAAGAGGTCACATTATCCATTTGGCTTTTAGAAGGACACAGGTGTTGTCTGATTTTAAACCTTTATCACTGGGACAATATGGTAAATGGATTTATATTAATTTGGCGCTTTTCTAGTCTTGATGACCACTCAAAGCTCTTTACACTACAGTTTCACATTCACCCGATCACACATTCATTCATACAGTGAATCTATCCCAGCACTTTGTTATTCTATGGGGGCCATTCAGGGTTCAGCATCTTGCCCAAGGACACTTCGGCATGCAGATTGTTCAGACTGGGGATCGAACCGCCGACCTTCAGGTTGGAGGACGACCACTCTACCCCTCAGCCACAGCCGCCCTCATCCTGTTTTGATCCCTGCCTGAAACCGTTTCAAACAGAAACCTATTCCCTGACCTGACTTTACTGTGGTTGAGACCGAGCGCTGAGGCTTCAACAGCACGAGTTCTAAACCTGCTTGTTTGGAATGAGCTGTTGGTTGCATGTGGTGACGCTGGATGCAGCTTTTCTCTCAGAAACTGGAAGAGTGACCTGCAGGGACTGTGTCGCTGTAAAAACTCAGTTCACAGAACCTGAGTGTGTGTTCCTACCCAGATCCAGAGTAGAAGTGGAGGTAGTTCCTGTGATACGAGCGTCTCCACACGAAGCGAATGCATGTGGAACTGTGGAAGGTCACCAGGCCTCTGATGATGATGTTGCGCTCTGCACGGGCTGCGGAGACAGAGTACAAGCTGCGTGTTCTAGACCATCCTTCAGAGTACAGTTACTTACATTCACAGTTTTTCAGATCATTCTTATTCTATTCAAAATATCTCTAACAACAGAACTTAGTGATATGTCATGATTTCATTGGGAAAAAGTCAATATGAGAAGATAATCTTTGTTATAAGTTCTAATGTTTTGGAAAAAGTCAATGTTATGTGTAAGGAGCTGTAATTTAATACGGAAAACTTAAATAATATGAGAATAAAGTAGTAAAATAATGAGAAAAAAGTCAATATTATGAAAATATAGCCAGTATTATGAGAATTAAGTTATTATTTGATGTGAAAAAGTAAATAACATGAGCTTCTAACTTTTTTCACTGTTCAAGTATCACTTTATTTCAGTCATCAGGTTTTTCTATTTAGGGCAAAAAAGTTGGACCATATGAAATTATTTCTCACTTAAGCCATTGTTGACTTTTTCCAGGACATCAGAGACTCCAGGAGATTCATCTGCAGGTCGACACAGAAAATATCAGAAACAAGTGGCAACAGAATCATTTTTAACGTTAACACGTGGAAAACTCTTCATTATTAAACTCACCCAATTGATTTGCTTCATCAGCTGCGTACTGTTACACAAAGTCACAACTTTACACATCAGACACTCTTTGAAAATCTCCTATCTGACATTGTGGAGGTTCCTTTACGGAAACTTTTCAACAGCTTTCCTTCAACTTAAAGGCTCATTAATAAACAACTCAATTATTTCTCAGACACGTCGTCACCAAGCTCATAACAGAGATGATTTTGATCTCAGCTGATAATGTCAAGATGCCAGCAGAGTTAAAATCATGATCCCAGTGTTGTAACTTACCGCAGGGATGGAGAAGAAGAGGAGGAGGAGGAAAACAGGCGTCATGATGCTGGTCCTCTCAGGTTGACGTTCAAATCTGAAAATACACAGAAAGTGTATCAGTGTTTGAGGAATAAATCAGATGCAAATAAGTTTGTTGAGAATCAAAGCCCAGAGGAGTTTACCTGTTCTTCCAGGAGTCTGGAGCGGTGTGAAGGCTGCTGCTCGGCTCCTCCCTCTTTATAGGCTGCTCTCACAGGGCGTGGCTGAGGTGTCATCCGCAGGCACAATATGAAGATGCTCATCTTGAAAATCTAAATCATAATGATTTAACCAGCTAAATGATAAATTCCAGTGGTGGATGTTTTCAGATTCGCAAGTAGAATTTAAATACACAAACATAAAAGATGCATAACAATATACACAACAATATATATGGATTAGTACCTCAAAGCACAGTTTCGTTACTTTATTAATCTGGGGTAGTGTAATCTTTAAGAAAACATGCATCACATGTTTTGTGTGTGAAGTCTTTCATTTGCATTTAGCTCCCACGTGATTGCGTGAGATGCATAGACAAATATTTCCAGCTGAGTCTCAGTCGAGGTGGAAGAACAACATTTTAACAATGAACCCTCCGGCTTGTTGAGAAACTGATCTGCGGGAGAAAGGACTTTCGCTGACACGCATCTTGTTTCTCAGAGTTTTAACTTGCCTTTCTTGACGTTAAAGCCTTGACTTTGATTTTTCTCTGAAACCAGACACAAGAAACTCACACAAGATTGTCATTCATCGCTTGGCCCTTGTCAAGTGTGTGACAGGACAATGTGTGAGAAGGGATGAGTGAATCCCACTGACAACCTGAAAATGGCTTATTGTTCACTTTGTAAAAGGGGCAGTTGAGACAAAAACGAGGAAACACGTCTTATTTACAGAAGCATCTCGTAAACCGACATGAATTCAAGGCACAAGTTAACAATATACAGAGAGAGATTTGACCTCAGAAAGGAAAATGAAAGGAAAGGATCAAAGAAAGGTGATTATCTACTCAACTCATAAATAAAAGAGCTCAATAGTTAATATGAAGCTAAATTTTAACGAAATAATACAACCATAAGATTGTTTACTCATATGAACTAAGGGCTGCAACCACCAATTATTTTCATAGTGAAGAATTTTGTTGTTTTCGTCTCCAGTTTTTCAACTTTCAACGTTCAAAGGTCACAACTCGACAGGAAAGTTGAGTTCTGAGCGTTTCACAAGGGTCGAGGTTAGTTCCGGCAGAAATGTATTACGAAATCAAGCGACAATGATGAGTGCTGGTGCTGCCTCGTTAGACCATGACCAATGTGGAGGTAAACCACCAGGGTTTAAAGTCAGCAACACTTCAACAAAGAAATCTCCTCCAGGTAATCTGTTCACCAGGAAACACTGTTCACCAGGAAACACTCTATTCTGACGTTTCATATGATTATGATCAACAGAAGTGTGTACAGTAGCCATTGTTACGACACGACTCATCACTCATCACACTATCTGGAAGCTCTTAAGATAAAGAAAGATCACCTGCGTTTAAAAATAAATTGACGCTCCCACTTGACTTTGCAAAGAAGATTATGTTCTCTGGAATGCTGCTGAGTTGGTCAGTTGATCATACAAGTTCTACAGTGAAGGTTTCTTACACAACTACTTACATCCAAGTGTCTACTGAACCAGCTAAAGATGATCATGTGGAATCTGAATTGTGTGCCAAGATGTTGGCAACTGTGTCCAAATGCAGGGGCTGCATTCTTCAGAGGGTGCGTTTGAAAACCAGTAGCATCACAGTGGCCAGACTGGACCATCCCATTTTGAAGCTTCCTCCATGTGCGCTTCATTTCATCCAAGAGATATGAAGGCTCCAACCGGTGGATCCTTCTGGACCTGAGCTAACCCAGGATTCACATCCCCAGAACTGTGACATAGCTTATATCTTGTGTCTTTAATGGGAGCTTCTGGTTTTCGAAAAAAAATAAACTGGTCTTCTTGTTACAGGCGTTTCACACAGGCCCAGCTCAAACTCTATTACTCATGATACTTATCAGTTCGCCTATATCCTTGCTACAGAGAAATTGTGAAATCTGTGTTTGTGGCATCTCAAATGTTGGAAAAAGTTAGAAAATCTGTTTCTTTCAGTTCTCTCCTGAAAGGGCTGGCCCCAGTTAACATTGAAATCTGTGTGGGAGGTCAAAGGTTCCTATTTGGGAGATTGACCATCTGGTGACCTGGTGTGATCAGACCAACCTGGAGCTCAATGCTCTGAAAACAGTGGAGATGGTTGTGGACTTCAGAAGGAACCCAGCTCCACCCACCCCCATCACCCTGAGAGGCGCCCCAGTCGTCACTGCGGAGTCCTTCTGCTTCCTGGGCACCATCATCTCCCAGGACCTCAAATGGGAGCTGAACATCAGCTCCATCACCAAAAGAGGTAAACAGAGGATGTACTTCCTGCGGCAGCTGAAGAAGTTCAACCTGCCAAAGACAATGATGGTGCACTTCACCTGCATCATCGAGTCCATCCTCACCTCCTCCATCACCATCTGGTTTGCTGAGAAGGTGATCGGCTGCAATCTGCCATCTCTACAGGACCTGTTTGCCTCGAGGACCCTGAGGTGTGCAGGCAAGATGGTGGCTGATCCCTCCCACCCGGGTCGCAAACTCTTTGAGGTTCTTCCCTCGGGCAGGAGGCTGCGGTCCATCAGGACCAGAACCTCCACAAGACCAGCTTCTTCACGGCTGCAGTTGGCCTCATCAACAAGGCCCGTGACCCCCACCTAACTCAGACTTTTATTCTGCCCCCCCCACCCCACACTTCAAGGATGTGTTGAATTAACACATGATATTAAATTATATTATACCGCACTACATTGCATATTGCAATCTGACACTGTTCACTGTTTTGCATCTTGCATTTCACTTTTTACTTCACTTTTTATATCTTTTATCTTTTATATATCTTTTATTTAGATATGTTTATGTCTAAATAAATGTTACTTTGTATAAATATTAGAAAAAGGGAGTAAATAAGAAGTAAATAGTGAGTAAATATATATTGTTTCTTTTATTCCGCCCCCCCCACCCCACACTTCAAGGATGTGTTAAATTAACACATGATATTAAATTATATTATACTGCACTACATTGCATATTGCAATCTGACACTGTTCACTGTTTTGCATCTTGCATTTCAATTTTTACTTCACTTTTTATATCTTTTATTTTTTATATATCTTTTATTTAGATATGTCTAAATAAATGTTGCTATAAAAATATTAGAAAAAGGGAGTAAATAAGAACTAAATTGAGTGAGTAGATATATATATTGTTTCTTTTTTTATTGCTTTTCTTTTCTGTGTGTTGTATTTATTGTGTATTTATGTTTTTATGTTTCTATGTTCATTGTATGCACCAATAACCAGAGAAAATTTCTTGTAGGTGTAAACCTACTTGGCAATAAATACTTTCTGATTCTGATTCTGATTCTGATTTGAGGTTCATGGCATAAAATATCCTCCTCGTATGACAGAGGACACTTTTATGATGTGTCTATATTTAAGAGCTTTGTCTTTCAGTTTGAGAGCAGGTGAGTGTTTGTAATTTGCTGAGGCTTTATGAACGCATCAGACATTTTGATTGGGAACAATTCCATGCCTCTTTTCAGTCGATCCAATGTAATGAATTTTTAAGTTCAAGTCCTTCCTTTTAGATGCACATGCATTGGGTGGCTTTGGAGCTGTAGGTAGGGCGGGTCGTCAACTAGAGTCAGGTTTTTTTATCCCGGCTTCTCAAGTGCACTTGCCAAGCTGCATACAGAAGATTTTTCACGTCAGACACTTGAGCACATGATGAATAGCTAGTCTGAGCAATGGATCATGGTGTCACTCAAACTTACAGAAGCACACAAAAGCTTTTGTGTCGTTCTGTGACGGGCTGATGAGGGTTATGTAAGGAACATGTTTACAACTGTCAGCTGTGTGCCAACATTTCTGGGTGAAGGGCTGAGAACATTAGAACAGAGACTGTCCAAACCAGAAAAACAGCAACTATCCTCTGTACACATGTGTATAATATTTCACAGAAAGCTGAAGGTAGCACAACACTCACTGCTCCTAAACGTCACCTGTGGGGGATCGAGGAGAATTGCTGCACGTATGAACGTTGGTTTCAGGTTTGATCAGATCCCAAATTTTGGACCAGTAAAAATCAGTTGGGAGCAGTTCGCCCCATGATGAGTGTTGAGCATGTCCACAACACAACCATGAATGTTAATACCTGGGGCTGCTTTCAGACACGCACTGATCTCCAGATAAACTCCTGAAATGAATCTGAGTCAGGATGAAAGGGAGGAGCCTTACTCGTAAAAAGACCTCGACCAAGACATCAACTTGGACAGATAATCGAGTTTTGGTGATGGTAAATGGTTTTGTATTTATATATTACCTTTCTAGTCTTGATGACCACTCAAAGCGCTTTACAGTACAGTTTCACATTCACACACACATTCATATTCGCAGAACTTTGATATTCTATCGGGGGCCATTTAAGGTTCAGCATCTTGCCCAAGGACACTTCAGCATGCAGATGGGTCAGACTGGGGATCGAACTGCCGACCTTCAGGACAACCACTCTACTCCTCAGCCACAGCCATGATGAGGTCCGAAGCCGGTGTGGATGTGTGGATTTTGCTTGATCCCACATTTACCGAGCTTTATTTGAAAGATCCAAACCCTGATGACCCGGTTGATGCTGCCAGTGACATTAGAGCCTTCTGCTTTCAATCAGCAGCAGGGTGCACTGCTGCCAACGTGACCGGTTCTCAAACCTGGAACAGCTCACCATGCCACTCTGCGCTGAGTAAGATCTCATCATTCAGCACAGCACAATGGATCATCAGTCGAATCAGGGAAATGATAACAAGGGCTTACGCTTCCTTTCAGATGATCCAAATCACTTCTGCTTGTTTGTGATTTGTTGGGGGGGTGTACGAATGAATCAAGCTCAACGTACCCAGGATATGTTTTTATTATTGGACTTCAATGAACCTGTCATTGGTCGTCCTGGACATTCTGTACAACCAGACTGGTTATCAACGGGCCCAGTTTCCTAGCCGGTATTTTCCGATCTATGAATAAAGTTCTGAATATATTACAACAAGAAAAGCTGAATCCTGTTGGTGGAGTTGTTTTTATACCAGAGTAGAAGCAAACTACTTATATTATAGCTAATATAAACGGTCATGTAATGAATTGATTACACATTGTAACACATGAAATGCCCCCGAATAATTAACTTTGTTCAATGTCCCTTTTGAATGTCTCTAAAACTGGACTTCCATGAATCAGAGTATTACTCTTTATTCATGTTTCTGATGCTGCTGCTCATAATTAACTCTGCTTCTTCTGCAGGAACATGCTCGTAGCTCGACAGGTAGACCCAGAGTCACCTGACCAGTTGACCAGCTCTGTCCCACAGGTTATGCAGAACAACCAATGTTAGGTCAGTGAAGCCAGATAACAATCCTGAATGTAATGGTCTTTAAAACAGCACTAATGCCAATGATATTACTGCTAAAAATGAAAATAATATTATTTAAGTAGTTATGGTCTCTCTCTCTCTCTCTCACACACACACACACACACACACACACTCACACACTCACTCACACACAGAGATGGTCTTAAAGGGGACATATTATGCCCATTTCACCACAGTTGATATGGTTCCTTGGGGTCTTGATGAAATGTCTGTAACATTTTTGGTCAAAGTACCACAAGGATCATTTTAAACAGCACCTTTTCACCCTGTCTAAAACAGACCTCCTCAGATTGACCTGTTTTTTTATGCATGAGATATCAGTCATTTCTGCAATACAAATATGACTGATATGATATGAATAAAATACATAAATTACTCTTCCCTCTGTATAACTGCTCATCTTACACGTGTCAATTGTTGACATGTTACATATCAAACACTAAAAGCACACAACTGTTTCTATACACTTTTATTGTCAGAAAGATTGCTAGAAAGTTGCCACAGAGCTTTTTAATCATAGTTATTAAATGTACTGCCTGGGACAGAGGTAATAAATACAAAAAATACCAAGTATGATAAAAACATTCATTACAAAAATACAATTTGTGCCATCAGTAGCCAAACTGTAAACAAAGGAACACTTTATATTTGTGTGTCACCTTTTATTCTCTAAATACAATGTAAACTTTGCTCAGCCGTTACAGTTATTTGGCGTACAGAAGCTTTTTTAGCTGGTGTTGAGGCCATCTGGGCCGGAGAATCAGGGTGGTCCTGCCCTCCTGGGTGGTGCTC
>CM028859.1:1197981-1216252 GCA_016801935.1 Platichthys stellatus
GATAACACACACACAATATCCATGGAGTCACAACAAATGAGATGCTGTTACAACTTTAACACGGAGACACAATCAATGACATGACGAAGTAACTGAGGGTAAACAAACCTGTACTTTTGTAGTGAGGTCGCAGTGTTTTCATAGAAAGCTGCGTTCCATGTGTGACCATCTGTGGTGGGTCCGTCTGGCATGCTACGTGATGTAGCCTAGCACCGTGATCAGATGTGCTTGCCTGAACACGAAAAAGAAGCAATGTTATTCATACTTGTACTACTGTCTTGCATACAAAGATACAAGGACACATTTCCCCCAACTAGGGCTGGTAATGAATAGTCGTTCTTGTCCTGCACATTACGACAACAATATCCTCTGGTATCTAGTGTGAGCACGACTTCCTACAGCAGATGAGTGTACTGGGTGCTAAATCCCAGTAGCAGCAGCTGTAGCTACCGGAGCTACCGGAGCTGTACCCACCCCCTCACACATGCCATAATATGCTAACGTCTGTAGCCTCCACACAAAATGTCTAAAAGAAGCAAATACCAGAATTATTTAAGTTTCTTCAATATTGGGACGGAAAGATGGCACCGACCCCTCTTTCAATAACAACCTTTTTGAGAATCCGGCGTTATATTGGCCCAGGTTGTTAAAACAGTCCGATACAGATATTTGCCAACTCTTGCAGGAACGTTGTCATCATATATGAACTCAATCCATCTAAATCTTGTGTCTTCTGAAGCTGGAGTCACATGAAGACATTTGTGCTGTTTTGTGCAGCCGACCACTTAGCATCTTGGTTGGCGAAATCGATTCATGCTGCTAGTTAGCTTATCCAAGTGTTTCCAAGGCTTGCAAGAATGAAATGGCGGCTGGACACCGATGGACCGTCTATAAAGCGGGAGGGTCTATGGGTGGGTCGAGTGGTAGTGGGGGAGTGCATAGATCTATGGGGGAGTGTACTTCGTGCGACTAGGACGTCTATTTCAGTCGTAATCCCATTGGAGGCACTCTAGCATATAGTTTCTGAACTATAGAGACCACAACAAATCGCGGGAGTTGTTTTTTTCCAGAGTTTTTGGGATGGTAGACATGCCCAAAATAATGTGTAGAAGCACTACAAAAGTGGGATTTTCATAATATGTCCCCTTTAAACAGACCTTTTGGATTAATTTAAAATATGATTTTATGTTTTATTTAGTTTTTTTTAACTTGTGTGTCTGGTTGTTTGACTTCCTGTCAGTGTGACTCACCCCAGTGTCCAGTTATCCAGTTCATCTGGCCTAACCTCATGCCTCCTGTGTGGCTCTGTTTTCTATACTTTGTTCCTTGTGTGACTTTCCATAAGCCTGATTTATTGTCATGACATATTCTTGTTTCTACAGAATACATTTTGAATCCTGAAATCCATGCACAAACACACAGTAAGCTGCAGGTTAATTCCGAAATTAAAACAATCATAAAAGTTTAAAAGTTGACTTGAAGCTGGGGTCAATTTGTGTTTCACTCCCATCGATCATTATCATGACTGTTCATGTTTTTAGAACCTTTTCACTTTCTTTCTGCACTTATTACTAAACTTGGTGTACCCTGCCCTCTACTGGCCTGAACCATGTTTAGCCCTTCAGCACTATATCATCATACAGTATATACACTATATACATGGAGACATTGAGGTATATTTAGGTGAACATGGGGACATTGATGTGTATTTTTTATGTATGTGGACACAGAATGGGGACACCTGTCCTCCTTAAAGTACGGAAATATTATCAATTGTATTTAAAGTAATAGTACTAATAGTAGAAAAAGGGAATATGTAGCAGTACTTTAGAAATAATCCAAACGCTTGATCAATGGCAATTGTATATTAATCAACAGGTCGATGAATTGTTGTAGATCTATTGGGCACATTACTATTTGGAACAAAAGTTCCACAGGAATGTGTTTATTGCTGTAACTCGGCGACAGGAGGCTGATGTGACTCATTCCCTTGAGAAACAATATGGCTTCTGAAAATTCAGAAGCTTTTTCCTCTCAAACCACCTTTTCGCTTAAAGTCATAAATACGAGAAAGAAACAACATGGCTCAGAAATTACCAAAATTTAGTTTTTCCCATTTGCTCCTCTGGACGTCCTGCACTACGAAGCGAGTTCAACATACCCAAGATATCTTCCTGTTATCAAGCTTAACTTAACCTTACAAATACTAAAGGGAGTTTATGAATTATTGCTGAAAATATACTTTTTAAACAACCACAACAATAATGATGATGATGATGATGCTGGAGGGGAAAGATCAATTGATTCCATCTTCAAATAAACCTTTAAAGAGATTTTATGTTTGTTTTAATTTGTAAGAATAAACCTGTAACGTGACATATGCAGCACGTGTGTGTCTGAGAGGATTTCAGGACTTGAAATGGAGTCTGAAAAACAAGGCAGGTCATATACGTACAATTTACAATAACTAGGTTGGCAGAAAGAGTAAACACTTCCAAAGAAAAGTTGAAAATATGAGGAAACAACGGTGAGTTCATCAGAAGCAGGATGAGTCAAACAGAACAATGAATAGACATCACACCACAAACAATGAAGGTGTTATAAAACACAGGACCAACACATTCGGGTGGGGCAGAAATCTAAACACACAAAGTGAAAGAGAAAATAGAATTTGTAATTAAATTATTACACACATATTGTCAAGGCTGTTGTCAAACCCTGAAGATGTTAGAGAAACTCAACAGTTCAAACAATAAGCAGTAATGCATCAGTCTAGTCCGAATCCATTTCAGCTGATTCTCCCCCAGTGAGAGTTTCTGATGCAGAAAAGATGAACTCTCTTTAAAGGAGGCGGAGTCTACTACTGACCATCTGTGATTGGAGCATGATCTCAGGTGTTTCTGCTGCACGTTGTTAGCAGCTCCAAACACGATCACTTCTTTTTACCAGATAACATCTACAACCTGCAGGTAACTGCTCTGTTTAATGACAAAGTAAAATCATATAGTGACAATGATTGTG
The DNA here is from genome assembly GCA_016801935.1 of Platichthys stellatus. Taxonomy (NCBI): domain Eukaryota; kingdom Metazoa; phylum Chordata; class Actinopteri; order Pleuronectiformes; family Pleuronectidae; genus Platichthys; species Platichthys stellatus. Next base: position 1,201,003 of record CM028859.1, read on the forward strand.
GAAAAAAACAAGGTGTAATGGTTATTACAACAGCACTAATGCCAATGATAATAGTTACACTTAGGTAGTGTCTCTCTCTCTTTCTCTCTCTCTCTCTCTCTCTCTCTCGCTCTCTCTCTCTCGCTCACACACACACACACACACACACACACACACACACACACACACACACACACACACACACACACACACACACACAGAGACCTTTTGGATTAATTTAAAATATGATTTTATGTTTTATTTTGTTTTTTTTTAACTTGTGTGTCTGGTTGTTTGACTTCCTGTCAGTGTGACTCACCCCAGTGTCCAGTTATCCAGTTCATCTGGCCTAACCTCATGCCTCCTGTGTGGCTCCTCCTGTTTTTTATACTTTGTTCCTTGTGTGACTTTCCATGAGCCTGATTTATTGTCATGACATATTCTTGTTTCTACAGAATACATTTTGAATCCTGAAATCCATGCACAAACACACAGTAAGCTGCAGGTTAATTCTAAAATTAAAACAATCATAAAAGTTTAAAAGTTGACTTGAAGTTGGGGTCAATTTGTGTTTCACTCCCATCGATCATTATCATGACTGTTGTTCATATTTTTAGAACATTTTCACTTTCTTTCTGAACTTATTAAAAAACTTGGCGTACCCTTCCCTCTACTGGCCTGAACCATGTATAGCCCTTCAGCACTATATCATCATACACTATATAAACTATATATATGGGGACATTGATGCTTATTTAGGACAAACATGGGGACATTGATGTGTGTTTTGCATTTTTATGGGGACACTTCTCCTTTAACCCTTCTTCAAGTCGAGAAATATTGTAAATTGTATTTAAAGTAATAGTACTAATAGTAGAAAAAGGGGATATGTGGCAGTTCTTTAGAAATAATCCAAACGCTTGATCAATGGCAATTGTATATTAATCGACAGCTCGATGAATTGTTGATTTTCCTCTCAAACCACTTTTTCGCTCAAAGTCAAAAATATGAGAAAGAAAACAACAAAGCTCAGAAATTACCAACATTTAGTTTTTCCCATTTGCTCCTCTGGACGTCCTGCACTCAAAGCGAATTCAACATACCCAGGATATCTTCCTGTTATCAAGCTTAACTTAACCTTACAAATACTAAAGGGAGTATGTGAATAAGTGCTGGAAATATTCTTCATAAACAGCCACAACAAAGATCAATTGATTCCATCTTCAAATAAACCTTTAAAGTGATTTTATATTTGTTTTAATTTGTAAGAATAAACCTGTAACGTGACATATGCAGCACGTGTGTGTGTGACAGAGGATTTCAGGGCTTGAAATGGAGTCTGAAAAACAAGGCAGGTTGTTATTCAGAAAATATTCACATATACATTTGACAAGAACTCATGTTGCCAGAAAGATTATAACACTTACAAGTAAAAGTTGAAAATATGAGGAAACAACGGTGAGTTTACCCGAAGCAGGATGAGTCAAACAGAACAATGAATAGACATCACACCACAAACATTCCAGGGAGCAGAAATCAAAACACATGTCAAAGTTAGTGTACACTGTCAAGTACTTATCAAAATGCTGGGGACACGCACCCAGGTCTGACCAGCCTGTGGTGGGGCGGCCTTAGAAGAAGGGCCGAGTGTGATTAAGATGTTGAAACACCTGATGACACTAAAGTACACAACTAAAGATATGTCACTAACATCCCATAAAATCAACTGGTTGCATTACTTAAGGCGGCAGAACGTACATTACATATTCACCATCTTGTCCTATGTTCTAAAATGGGACAGTGTTTAGTTTAAAAAGGGGCCTAGAGGTAGCCAGTAGCTTGACCTTTAGCCTCAGGTGCCCTGTATCTTGATTACAAGGCCAAAACACTCGATGACGCTGAGGTGCACAACTGAAGTTATGTCTCTAACATCTGATGGTAGATCATATAAATCATACTTTTAGAGTTACTTGCTATTAACTGCAAAACAAAGCAAATTTCCATCAGAGCAGCTGCCTCTACTGGCAAACCCCTAACTGTGTTTACAACATTCAGTGCATAACATTAACATGAGTGTGTGATGGCATCAATCAGATCCACAGAAGGTGAACTTCAGATTGACTGTTGGCCTAGTTTCAGTGCCGGGGTCAGAACATTTTACTTTCAGAAAGGTGCACAGACCTTGCCGACCTCTGTGAGCTGTTCTCAAAACCCCCTCCTCAGCAGGATGCTCCTCATGCTATGTCAGACACCACAAGAAGGAATATTGACTCTCAAACATCATCAGTTGCTGCACCCCTGATGTTTTCATATGTACCCTCCTCTGACTCATTCCATTGTTGCATGCCTGATCTCGGAGACCATGTCGTCTGGGGTAGTCGCAGGGTCCTTCTTCTCACCTCCTCACACTGCCACTCCTTCCACCCGGAAGGCACGCCTCCCGTCGGGCCCCACATGAGCGGGCGCGGCTGCTGGTGGACAAACCTCTGTCTCTGCACTGCCTGCGTTAGGGTGTGTCCTGGTAGAGGGATCCCTCACGTCTCTCTGAGGTTTCTACGTTTTCCCCCTGATAATGGGGTTTTGGGTATTTTTTCCTTACGCCTGCTGAGGGTTAAGAACAGGATGCCACACTCGTTAAGCCCTATGAAATGAATCGGGTTTTGTGAACACTTAAGCAAAACATTTGTATAATATGTATGTGCATTGTAATGGCCACGCTGCGGCGGTGAATGGTGCACACATCCATACGTCAGGCTCAAATCTCGTGCAGTTTTGGGGGGTAACAAGTATTTGCTCATCACTCCCATCATTCCTGTGTAATCATATGGGGGAGTGATTTAAGTTGGAGCCTAGACGCCAAACACTAAACTTGTTGTAATGCTGCAATAATTCTTTGAATGTGAATTCTTTAACTGAAGTTTACTTTGTGGGACATTATCCACAGGTTTCTGAGCGGATGTTGACTGAGCGTAGAGAAGCTGACAGACCTGACAAGTTTTGCGGTTTTGTTGTATTTTTGCGTCCAGAAAATCTGATTAAGTTTGTTACTGTGCATTTTCTGTATGTGTGTTGTGAAATAAATACATGAAGACAAGGAAGGAGGAAATGATCTCAACATTTGTATGTGCAGTGCTGATTTAGCCGAAGCAGGGTTAGGGTTAGGGTTGCATGGAGCAAAACAAGTTTGTCATAGATGATGGATGGATGAATACTTCATTGTCTCTTACGAGAAATTCATTTCATTCTCATGGTATACGCCTCCCACTAAAACAAAATTAAAGATAGAATCTGATCAAACTGCACAAACTGGATCAATGTTCTCTTTACACTCGAGGGACTCGAGAACACCAGTTCAACAAACTTTTGTCTTGTCATTGTGTTGTTTCACTGAACTGAACATGTGTGTCCTATGGAGCTGAAGTTAACACTGGGGTTTCTCGACCACCTACAAGCTTGTTCAAGGGTGAAAGCTTGACACTACACGTGTCCTGACACTTTTTTATAATGATACTAAAATAAATTCATAGAACATAAATGTCTCTCTCTCTCTCCCCATCTCTCTCTCACACACAAACACACACACTGACCATCCGCAACACTTTTCTGCAGCCAGTAGAAACATCTGGCTGCAGAACACTTCTATGAGGACATTCACTGGCATAATGCAGTCCCTGATCCAATACCCTGAAGTCTTAACCCTCAAACAGAAGGAGACCGATCAAAATGTCCTCACTCTGTAGGGCCTTTGCTTAAAATTGCCCTGACAAAGGTTAAAGTATAGGAACTCACACACACACACACACACACACACACACACACACACACACAGGTGAGAACAATACACTGCAGCATAATAAACTTTTACTGTGAAACCCGAAAAGCTGATACCTGGCAGCCAAAGCAGTTATAGTGACATTCCAAACTGACACTCACCAAAATGCCCCCCCCCTCCACCCCCCAGTGATGAGGATATATTATTAGTATGAGTTGCGAGATGAAAGCCAGCCACACCCTGTGAGAGCAGCCTATAAAGAGGGAGGAGCCGAGCAGCAGCCTTCACACCGCTCCAGACTCCTGGAACAACAGGTAAACTCCTCTGGTCTTTGATTCTCAGCAAACTTATTTGCATCTGATTTGTTCCTCAAACACTGATACACTTTCTGTGTATTTTCAGATTTGAACTTGAACCTGAGAGGACCAGCATCATGACGCCTGTTTTCCTCCTCCTCCTCTTCTTCTCCATGACGGCCATCGCTGCGGTGAGTTTCAACACTGGGATCATGATTTTAAACTCTGCTGGCATCTTCACATCATCAGCTGAGATAAAATCATCTCTGTTATGAGCGTGGTGACGACGTGTTTCAGAAATAATTGAGTTGTTTTTTTGAGGATTTCTACATTTTAATTTAATTTTAAACAGAAAGAAAAATGATTTAATGATGTGTAACGTTGTGACTTTGTGTTGCAGGGTGAAGATGAAAAAGGTGAGATGAATAATGAAAAGTTCTCCAGATAATAATGCTGAGGCTGTTAATAATTCACATGTTAAACCGCTGCTACCTGTTTCTGATATTTCCTGCTCACTGTGTTTATCTGCAGACATCTCTGAAATCATCGAAGAGGCTAATGCTGGGTCAAGTGAGAAAGAACTTTCATATTCAACTATTATGGCATAACTCGAAAAACGTGATGAATAAATAAAGTGACAATTGATGGGGAGGCAGCTTATTGGTCAAACCACTTTTGCCAAGGATCAGATTTTCAATTATGAGCATTTGATATCTGTGAAATATGTATAACTGGTTTAATGTGTCTGTATTGTTGCTCTGCAGGAAACCTGGTCGATGGCGATGTTGTGGAAACTTCCAAGAGGAACGCAGCTAGTTGCACCTACTATGGCTGCAAGTGGCCCAAGCGTGGATCCAGAGTCGAAGTGCCGGTGTATATCTCCTCTCGTTTCTGTGAGTAAAAGTTTGACCAACAAAAAACTAAACACTAAACTCTAACCACAGTGAAGATGAGTGAAAGCCTTTACTTTGCCTCTGCAGCAAGTGCAGAGCGCAACACCATCATCAGAGGCCTGGTGTCATTCCACAGCTCCACCTGCATTCGCTTTGTTTGGAGAAGGTACTCGTGGCAGAGGGATTACATCTACTTTTACTCTGGAGCTGGGTAAGAGTACACACACAAACACACACATATGGTACCATTGCAGAAGAACGTGGTAAATATGAATAGTGAATCCTGTATGTCAGGAGTAAAGGAGGATGTTGTGCGTCATTAACTACCGACTAATTCTACTGTACAAATGTCCATCTGTCTGTATGTGGAATGATCTTATCTGATTCTCACTTGGCCTCTGAATTCTTAGAGGAAACTATCACTATCATCTATTTGGCCAGTTTTTAGCCTTGACGGCAACGGGAGCCTGACAAGGGATGAGAGATGACAGGAATCCAATTGGCAGGAGAAAGTGTCAGTTTCTTTGTTTTGCAATGATTTCACTTTGTGTGTGTGTGTGTGTGTGTATTTGTCAGGTGCTCCTCTAACATTGGCCGTAAGGGTGGACATCAGTTTATCTCCCTGAAGAAAGGCGGGTGTGTGTACCACTCCATAGTGCAGCATGAGGTCCTCCACGCTCTTGGTTTCCATCACGAGCACAAGCGCAGCGACAGGGACAGCTATGTTCAAATCAACTGGGCCAACATCAAGCCAAGTAAGCTCACCCACAAAAGACTTTATTCTTTATTTTATCTGTTGTACAAACGTAAACTAAGTAGGTCATCAATGTTTCTACCAGCCTGGTGATTGGTCTGCACCTTGGGTCCCGTGAAACAACAACAAAACGGATACACAAGCATGAATACATTAGGAAACAAAAGGAGATAACAAGTCCAAACTGAGTTTAAAAAAAAACACAGATCCTAAACTTTGTCCAACACAAAGTTCACAAAGACACAAACGCATCAAATGTCCAAAGACTATCCAATCTTCTAAAAGAGGGTAAATCCCAACAATAGGAGGTGTTTTACAAAATCTGCCGCTGGTTGTGTAGTTAACAAACTATTGTTTTGATTTGGACCTAAATGTTTGATACTGAAAAAAAATCTGAGGTGAAAGTGTAAAAGCTGATTTTGAATTTGTTAAATGTTCTCTCCATCTGTGCAGGTCAGAAGCACAACTTTATCAAAGCTCGGACCAACAATTTGTGGACTGGATATGACTTCAACTCTGTCATGCATTACAGCAAGTAAGTGCTTGTGTGAGTGCACACGTGTGTTTTTATTAAATGAAGAAATCCCCCTCTTCCCTGAAGATACTTGACTGAGATGTATTCTCGAAACTGATTAAATTTTTTGTCTGATCAAAGATATTGTGTTTTTGTACTGTACGATTCTTTTTTATAATATAACAATTATAAAAAAACAACAGTAGAGTAAGAAACATGAATTGAGGAAAGAGGAAGTGTGTGCAGGTGTTTGTTTGTGGCCACATCAATAAACCGCTAATGTTGTGCTTTTCTCCTGCTAAAGAAACGCCTTCTCCAGAAATGGAAAGCCCACCATCGTCGGCAGGAATCCATCCCAAACATTTGGAGGTGCCAGATCCATGAGCAGAAATGACATCCTCCGCATCAACAGGCTTTACAGATGCTGTGAGTAAACATAAAGTCCTACAGTTAACAGATGTAAGGACACCACAAATACAGTTTGCAGATCTAATTTGTTTTAAAATTTTCCCGTTGATGACAGAAGGAACCGGTCGACCTACAGAGAGTTCACCTGTCGGGACGTCCGGACTTCTGATGCACACTAACTACATCATTCAACAGCAGCAGGAAATGTCTCAACACAGCTGTAGGTTAGCTCCTGTTAGCAGTTGGTCCAGTAGAAGAAGCTCAATAACAAAATCAGCTGATCTGGTCATTGTTCTTTCTGCTGAGGCGAAGCCAAATATTACTAAAAATATTAATCAGCCTTTTTTTGTTAAATCATTTTCTCACTGCTTGATTTGTTCTAATACAAAGAGTTTGATTTGGTGGCGGGTTTACTGAATGTTCAAAAGCAACAAAGGATGATCATAACTCAAAATAGACACACTTCTAATTCAACTGCAATCATTTCACCGCAATAAAAAAATGACTAAAAACGCCTTGGTCAAATGTCTTCTTTGATGCTTGTGGTTTTTAAGGTTTTCAGTTGATCATTCTCTTGTTTTATTATTAGATATTTATCAAATTATGATTTATAATCAATGACTTTACTCATCTCTACACTAGAATTATTTCCTCAGTAGTTTTTACTTCCACCTGAAGGAGGCAGTATTCCACCATCATCCTAACACCATGGGTTTTCCCAGCTTGTCAGTGCAGGTAGTTCCTCGAACATGACACCATCACTACTGTAGAGAAAAAAAATCAACCTTTACCTGATAAAAATGCCCTAACTGCTAAAAAAAATAAAAAAAAAACATAAAAAAGCAAAATTGTATTAAATGCATTCATAAAGACAATGACAAGTGGAGCAAATCTCCAGAAATTCAACCAGTTAGAACAGTTATTTCAGACTGTAATCTTGAGACCAATCAAACTGCAGTATTTCTATAATTTCCACCTGCACCCTCTCTTAAACTTACAAACCAGTCACATCAAAGACACATGACTTTGTGGACAGGTTCTTAAAAACAGTGTTCAGACAGATGCCATCATTATTACTAACGACGCGTAGACATTACAGAAGTCATTCAGGCCATGAAAGAACATTTTTCCACAGATTCCTATAAATCCAAATATATGTCTGGGTGGGAAACGTCTGCCTGGCTTCACATGTGTATATTGAGACACCATCTGGGGCATGAGGTCTCATTCTACAGAGGAGTTTCTGACCTAAGTCTTCTTTTAAGACGCCACTATTATAAATGCCAGAACAGAGACACATTCCATGAAGCCAGCCATGGCCCCAAACATACATTTGCAGGTAAGATCGCATAAACTACGTTTTCATGCAATTTGCGCTCACACAGAAAACTTTTAACAAGACACAAAAACACTATTTTCCATTTTGTCCATTAGAGGTTACAACATATCCTTTATCCATAACATATCTAAACTCAAGGAGATGAACACTCCTGGTTGTTGTCACCGTTAGTTCATATATATACGTTTGTATGATTCACTGAACTGAAATGTCAACTATTTCAGAGTCTGTTAAACAACGACACAATCTTCAGACCAAAATAAAAGTTCTGTAATTCAGTTTACAGCTCTGCACCGACCAAACAAACCATAGCATCCGTTGAGGCTCAGTCCGTCTGTGTCTGTTAGTCCAAATAAAATCAATAAATAAAAATAATTAAACCACAGATTCACAAATGAAGTCCTGTCGTCTGTTTGTTTTTCTCCACATTTCCTTTTCCTCACTGCTTCCTCCCAAGTGGCCCGACAAACAACACATGTCCTTCTGCGACTTCACACCTTCTGGACACAGATGACGAGCTTTGCCATGCATCAGGAATTAGTCGCTGCTGGTGAAATGAAAACATTTGTAACAGACTTGTCGGGTGTCAAAGCAGCAGAGACACATTCCATACGCACGTTTTTTCTTTAATACCTGAGTTCTGTCCAAACACTTCCCTGGGACCTCGTCCAAACGAGTGGCTGTTGCTCTGGAGCCACTTCAGAGCTGAGGTCTGGTCCAGGAGGCCGTGGTTCCCTGTAGGTGATGAGGGAGGGAGATCAGTTAACAACAAGAACTGCTCTGATGTGGCCTTGTTTCCACTGTCCCATTTCTTCATCGGCTACATACCAGCTTGCTTGGAACTAAATTTAACTCTTTTCAAGCTGACGGGGGCGGGGAAATGGGGCATGGAATTAGGAGTGTTCAAAATTAGAAATGTGAGTGTGAGAGATGCTGCTCCTGGAAGAAGAAAAAGAACACGTGCGCCCTGCCATCACGCCATCACGTCATGTGAGGCGCTCTCATTTAGCGGGTCATTTCACATCAAGGTCACAGCGGGCTTATTTGGATTATGTAACTGTAGGAAAAAAAGATTACCCTGCTCGAGTCAGAACACTCACCCACGGCGTTCCGTTAACATGGAGGAGACCTCCTCAGAAAGGAGCTCCATTTATCCAGATCACATTAGCATTCATTAGGTATTCACGTTTCAATGGGAAGGTATGGATCCTGCAGCATTCCGTCTCACTGCCAGCACAATGTAAACACCGTGAATATTCAAAGCTCAGCATAATCTAACACTGCCTCTAAGAAAACACACATTTAACAACTTCTTGAACTCTTAACAGCTTCGAGCCGCTGCACAACTACTGTCACCACTTCTTCATCCTAATCTGTGTTTTTGACTGAGGAAAAACAAAGGAAGTTAATTCAATACCTTATGCATTGTATTGCATTAGACGGGTTCAACACAGAGACTGCAGTTTGACCTGTGGTGACACCAAAGAGTAAAAATTACAAACCTGAAAATGAGCTTCAAGTTTCAAGCAGTTCCTCCTCTAACCAACAGAGTGCGCTGTATCCAGACCGCCATGATCCACTGTTACTTTCCTAATCATAAGATTAAATAAGACTCGAATTATAATTATATCCTAAATTGAAGTTTGTTAAAAATTTTTAAGTATTAGTAGAAAATAAGTAAATCTGTTACTTCATCATTTGACTTCACCTTTATGGCATGCTTAAGAAAAAACCTTTGATATTTTCAATTTATTTATTTTCAGGGACAGTGCATGACTTTAATGTCACTAAATATCCCAGAATTAGCCAAAAGCCAACATACTAATCTTACTTTATGTTGAGCTGATGTTTAATAGGTAAAGAATTGTGCTGTGGCTATTTTGGACGTTGGGACTAAATGCTCATTTGTTCTTATTAGCCAAAACAATTTAGTATCCTAAACATAAACATATTTTCTCCAATAATCCAAAAGCAAGCAGAGGGAACCACTGAGGACCGACCCCCCAGCTCTGCAGTTATTGATCAGATGGTGTTGGTTTCACTCAGCTAACGATTTCTCTCATCAAACTTCTATTCGTAATTAGCAACAACAAAACATCCGATCAGTTGACATTGATCAGCTGTTTTCCGAGAGCTGGAGGTGGTTTCATGTCTCATTTGAACACAGTGAAGAAAAGCCTCACCTGGCTCATTGTTCAATTATCTACTGCCAGTCTGTTGTTTAACACAATCAATTATTAGCGTCCATAATGAGTGCAGAGAGCTTGGAAGTGGCTCTATCACCAGCAACATTACAGAAACCACATTAGTACAGTCCATACAGATCGATGCAGAGGACGGCCATGTGTTCGCAGTTAAATGGTTTCACTAATTGTTTGATCGGAGGATTGAGCGGGAGTCCTGCAGGTCTGCCCCGTCAGCCATTTTATTCATCGACCTCCATCCAAGAGGGACGCAGTGAAGTCTGTAAGTATTCCAACCACAAAGGGGGTAAGGAGTTTCCTTTGTGCTTCAGAGCGACTTTAACCAGTTGAACCGTGATTCAGCAACAAGTAAAGATGGAGTCAGACGGGATCCCTTTGAAAGATTAGAGATTTGAATCAGTTCTACCTGGTTTAATCTGTAAAATAAACTTTTTAAATCAGCAAACATAAACACTGACACTGATGTGACTGTGAAAGACTCACGTCCGATTCTTATCAGCCAGCAAATACATCTGTGTCAACATGTCAGGTTCTCAGTTAACATGCTAACTGTGCCAACATGTTAATGCTAATAGTTAGCATGCTGACTGTCTCAACATGTAATGCTATTAGTTAACATGCTAACTCTGCCAACATATTAATGTTATCTGTGTCAACATGTCATGCCATCTGTTAGCATGCTAACTGTGCCAACATGTCAGGTTTTCAGTTAACATGCTAACTGTGCCAACAGGTTAATGCCATTAGTTAGCATGCTATCTGTGTCAACATGTAATGCTATTAGTTAGCATGCTAATTGTGCCAACATCAGAATCAGAATCAGAATGTATTTATTGCCAAGTAGGTTTACACCTACGAGGAATTTGCTCTGGTTATTGTTGAATACAATGAACATACAACATAAAACATACAAACACAATTAATAATGCTATTAGTTAACATGATAACTGTGTCAACATGTAATGCTATTAGTTGGCATGCTAACGGTTTAGACATGTCAGGTTCTCAGTTAACATGCTAATTGTCATCATGCAATGCTTTTGGTTTGCTAATGTCACACTCTTAGTTAACATGCTAGCTATGTTAACATTTTTGCTTCAAATTAACTTAAAACATTATGCTAACAGTCAACATGCTAACAGAATATATTGTGTCCACTGTTAACATGCTGTCAACATGTCACACAGCAGCTCTATGGATTTCTAGTGTGTAATGTACATGAAAGCATCACTGGGCCGTAAACGTGACTTGACTTACATATTTATTTGATTTAAAATCGCTCCCATTCCTCAGGAAGTGTCTGTTGAGCCGAGGAAACGTTTCCTCCTCAGATGAAACAGTTGTGAGGAAGAGGAATAAAATCAGATTTCACTCTGGATCATATTTACACGGTTTCATAATCTCGTTTTCTCCGCCGCGAGAAACATTCATCCACAGCGTCGAAGCCAGAGGCCAGAATTACACTGTGACTTATGAATGGCACTGGACCATGTGTGTGCGTGAGTGTGTTACTGTGTGTCTGTGTGTGTGTGTGACGGCTGATTGCAGGTTCACAGGAACTTGAGAGCTCCACATAAACGCAGCCAAATTTTAAATTCTTCCTTTGGCCTTGAGTAATGGAGTTATCTAAAAAGATTGTAACCTTTTTCAACCATGTTTCTTTGTGCCTGAGAAGAAACATTGTGTAGTTCAGAAGGAGATTTGATGGAGAATTCCTGGGAACAGTCAAATAACTGGCAGAAAATAATATAAAAGAGAAATGAGTCAGATCCGATCTCTTGTTTAAAAACACAAAGACTGGATACAGATTTATTTAAATGGTTAGTTCACTGACAAATCGAAATTCACTCATTACCTTCTTTTTTCCGATAAAGGGGTGGATCCACATCTGCAGCATTTACACTAAGATTTTAGCCAAAATGTCGTCCGGTCTCTTGGCAGTTTGTTCAGTATCTCATTCATTTGGTCAATGATCAGAGCTTATTAGCATTGTTCAGGGTCGGAACATTGATTGACGAGTACATATTGTGTATATAAGTCTCTGTGTTTCCCTTCGTCTTTTCCTCTTCGGTTTATGGATGATGCCTTTTTTCTGCATTTTCCTTTGTGTTGTAATTGGCCTACGTTAAAGGAAACCCTGTTTTTCACCCGAACCTGTGACTCGTGCTCTCCACTCCGTGACACTGAATCATCCTCCCACCAGTGGGACAATGATTTAGGCAGAAGATGAGTGCAGTGAATTGTGGAGAAAATTAAGAAAATTTAAACGCCTCCTCGTAGAATTCAATCAGCTCTTATCATCGACAACCTTCAACGTCTATTAACCAATTTCTTTGTTATAAAAAAACATCTGTGGGTCAAACACAAGGGATTTAACTGTTTGATCTGAGTGAGTGCAGAACTGAGACCTAAATGAAGAACATTTTTAAAAAGGGCAACTCCCTGAAACAGAACTTTCAAATCTCTGATGCAAACCCCTGAAATCCCTCCAAAAGCAAACAGACAGTCAGAAACACGTCACAGCGCCGACAACAAAGTCTTTCTATTTCTGTCTTGTCATGTGTGAGGCTGAAAGTGGAAACTACAACAGTATCAGACTCATTAGGTTGATTTGACTCTCTACTGGTTCAGATATGGGACAGTGCAGCGAGCCAGCTGGGAGGACAACAAAGAGACGACTCCACCATACAAAATCTGTGCTCTGCCACTGTTGTTTCAAAGTGGAGAATAGTTGTTCAGTTACTTGTGATTATCCATGTTTTACGATATTCTTTGTTGGGACATGTTGGTGCTGAACCCAGATGGAGGGAGGGGAACTTCTTGTTGCTCTTCTTCTTGTGACTCAAACCTGTATTCACTTGAATGTCCAGCAGAGGCAATGATTGTCAAACAAATGGACACTGAGTTTCTCCCTCTTTAGGTTTTTTATTAAAAAAACAATAGTTTTTTTAATGATTTGGAGGTGTCATTTGGTTCAACATCTGGAGACCAAGGTCATCGCCACAATCCAACAACCCTCTCAAAGAAATATCACAGTCAGGTTGTGCTGCAGGATCATCAAGTCTCTTTGGTCTTTATTGTCTTCATCCAGAGCTGAGACGCCGGGGGAGCACAGCTGCTGCCGATGTAGCGGTGAGATACAAACCTGTGCCGGTGCGTTGAAGGTCGCTCCGGCGGTGACGCCAGGCTCAGCTTAGAGGGATCAGAAGAGTCTGTCAGGAGGAGGCAGACAAAGAAAACACTACTTTTCATGAGAGGATCACACATATAAACACACACATTTTGACTCAGAGACATCAGGTTCCAGACCTTTGGTTTCTTTCCTCCAGTGCAGGGGTGTCCAAACTACGGCCCGCGGGCCATCTGCAGCCCGCCATCCATTTTAAATTGGACCGCCTTTTTTTTTTTTTTAAACTAACAATTTAGTAGCACTTAAATGGCTCTTAATTATAGTACTTTATAGTTTTGCTCTATTTTTGAAGAAATTGTACTTTCTTGATTCTCGTTGTTTTGGGTTTGTACCCTTGAATGCACTTATTGTAAGTCGCTTTGGATAAAAGCGGCAGCTAAATGAAATGTAATGTGATGGACTATGGCCCACTGTATTGCAGCTGTCCCGCAGAACACCGCCACGCCCCCCACTGTCAACAGTCCGCTCCAGGGAAGGGGGGCAGGGGGGCATGGTGGACACCCCTGCTCTAGTGTGTAATAGTTTTTTTTGTCATTGTGAAAGTTCTGCAAAGTTGAAAACTGCAAAGTTAAAGTTGAAAACTGAAAATCTTGGAGCACCGAAACAGTGTCAGTTGAAAATGTAATTTCGACAATAGGAGATTATCAAGGTACATTTTACTTCATCTATATCTATTTAAGCCGATGAATCAGATGATCCAGGAAAGTATCGACCATATATTCAAATAAATGTCTCCAGCATATGTGCATTTTTGAAACTAATCTCTTTATCCATCATATTTGATATAGGATGTCTCCCTCTCCCTCTTTGTCTTCCATAACTGAAGATAAAGAAGACATCAGTTTCCTAAGTGGTTTATGCGAGGACGGGGGGACAGATTTACCCCTGAAAAGAAAACAATAAAGGCAGCAGCAGAAAGCTGGATGATTGGGTCAATTACAGAGAGAGAGATGTGAGAGAGAGAGAGAGAGAGAGAGAGAGAGAGAGAGAGAGAGAGAGAGAGAGAGAGAGAGAGAGAGAGAGAGAGAGAGAGAGTCCATCTCCACACAGAGAGGAGGAAACACAGGAGTGAATCTGCAGCACAGAATGAACTCAACCAAGTTGCTCCAGTTTCTGGGGTCGTGGGTCAGGGTCACGCAGCTTCTTCTCAGACATGATGAACAGACTGTGTCCACGATGGATCCACAGACGGAGCTATAGCAGACTTCTGTCATTCAGTCGGTTTGGTCTGTACTGTCTGAGATCTTATAAAACTGGTTTAGGGGTGTTGGAAGGGGGATAAAATAAAACGCTTGTATATTAACAAACAAAAAACAAACACACAAATGTGATTAGCCTATAAAAGCTGAGATCTATCCTGGACCTCTGGGTTTGTTGTGATCGTGTAATTGCTTTTATTCACTATAATTAAATATTTTTCCTTACATGTTGAAATACATCGAGCTGCTTGTTTAAATGAACAAAACCAGGGGCAGGATGACACATTTAAAGGTTCTAAAGACTTGCACCACAGGTCTGATCAACCTGGGGTGGGCCAAAACATCTGTATGTTCCATAACGTTTTTACTGTCCATGCAGAATGTCAGATCCAGTTATTTACCACAATCTCTTTCACTCTAAGACTTTAATTAAACAAAGCCAACGGAAGCAAGACAGAATGGTTTCCGTACACATTTTTTCGAGAGACATGATTGAGTATTTGATAAGAACAGAAACTTCTGGATGAAGTTGGATGTGTGAAAACTATGATGACATATTTAAAATGAAAACTAAATGTTTGGAACTTTCCTGCAGTCGCTCAACATCGTCAGTGACTTGTGTGAAACTGTATTAATGCCGTTTTCAGACATGATGTAGAATTGGTTCAGGACCTTCTCCGGAATTGACCTTTCACACATGAC
>CM028859.1:1217477-1231914 GCA_016801935.1 Platichthys stellatus
GCGTTTTGTTTACGTTTGGCTCGGGGCATCAGATCAGCACGTTTGTCTCACACAAGAAATCCCTGCTGGAAAACTCTCTTCTGTCTTCATCCTGCCAAACTACCACGCCCTCCGCTCCCTCTTCCTCTCGTCTCAGCAGCAAATTCTGACTCTTGGTTTTTTTCACAATCATCTTTTCATATTTGATCCCCTGACTAACTTATAGATCCAAACCAGGTCTTTTAATCGTATGTTTCAGGATCTATATTTTAAACCAGAATATCAACACAGCCAAGGCCCAACAGTCCCTGCAATTTAATTTCACACCCTCATAAATATCAGTCCTCTAATTATGTCTTCAGTATGTGTATGTGTCTCCCCTGAGTTTTCCTCCCCCCGGTCAGAAATACCCTGTGTTCTGATCCTGATCTCATCAACTGGCTCCTCTAACGTGGAGCAGCAGCGTCCACTTCCTCCGAGGCTGACTCCAAACTCCGCCGGGTGATTTACTGTCGGATGATTTACTGTCGGAGCGCCACTGCTGGATGGCGCTGCTCTTGTTTTAGCTGAGTGGACATGATGAACTGAGTGGGAGACTTGACCCGGCAGCCGGCTAATCTCCCAGCAGCAGCTGGATCATATCTGATGAGTGTTGATGAGACACAGTGCAGCGACGTGCAGGGAGAATCACTCGACGGTAGATTATTACAATGTGTTTTCACCTGCTCCGACCACCTCCATGACACTGACACGTACACACACACGCACTCACAGCTCTGCATAATATTACCATAATATTACACATTTCTGTCACGGTGTGGAAACCTTTCATCCATTTTATATTCATGTGGTTAAATCATTTGTAGAATACTGGAGCAACTCTGGAAACGTTCTGTTGTAAGATTACGACATAAATTGTATATATATGTTTTTACCTCTATAATCCCACTCAGTCACTGAGTCATCACAAACACCAACGATGTAAAAAAACAAATAAAGTTCTTAGAATATGAATTATATTAGTTTGAATCTCACATAATTGAGACTCATGAAACAGATGAGTGATGTCAACTCTGTTAGAAACTGCTGGTGAGAACAAAAGCTTTATTTAACATTTGTGTGTGTGTGTGTGTGTGTGTGTGTGTGTGTGTGTCTGTGTGTCTGTGTGTGTATGTCTGTGTGTGTGTGTTTCTGTGTGTCTGAGTCTGTGTGTGTGTGTCTGTGTGTGTGTGTGTTTCGGGGTAATGAAAGTGAGGAGATTGTTCTCAGCTCTCACACCTGGTACAGGACAGAAATAGACGCCATGCCAACAACCACACTGATCACATGTGACAGGGGGATTCAAACAAGCTCCACTGTGTGTGTGTGTGTGTGTGTGTGTGTGTGTGTGGTGTGTGTGTGGTGTGGGTCACTGTATCTCTGGCTGTGAGTGGATGTTGTTGCTGTAGTTTATCAGAGGACGTTAGAAGTGGACATGATTAACTTTGTCCTCAGACATTGCTCCGCCCCCACTGACTTCTGCTGAGTTTCATCTGCATAATTAGACCCGTTGCAGGAACAACATCGATATTTCAGAGGAATCATTTCAACACATTTACATTTTCTCCACCTGAGGGCAGAAGGTGGAATGTTCTTGTTCCACGTCGGAGGAGGAGTTTGCAAAAATAAGCAGTGGAGTGTCTGCAGAAATCAAAGTGCAGCTTCAGTGTTCTCCAGTGTTGTGTGGTGTTGGTAAAACCTGCCGAGCTGAGCAGAAGACAGACGCTCACTCTTTGGTGTTTGTGGTGGAACAGGAGCTGTGACATCACTTAGTAACCTGGGGACCACAGGGTTCAGGGTCTCTCAGCTCAAATCGACTCGTGTAGGTAAAGTGAGGATAGTGAGGTTCGTACCTGAGATTCCCTGTTAGCAGGAAGGTGCAGATGTGTCGTCCATCTTTGGACACAAACACCACATTGTGTAACTGCTGGATTTGTAAACAGTATTAAATGTAATGTAACCAACCCTAACCCAACAGTGTCTGTCAGCTGGTTTTGACTTCTTCTGGCTCCTATGGGCCCAAAATGCATCTTTACAGAATTCAAACAGACTTGATTTTGTCCACAAACATCACTTTCTGACACGTCTGGTATCTCACCAACCCAGTCTCATCAGAAAACCAGTTCAGACGCTGCTGTGCTGTAGATCTCTGCTCTGTGTGTTCAGGATCTGTCTTTGATGCTGCGGTAAAGAAATCTTCAGATCTGATAGAGTCGCTCTCCTTCAGGCTGCAGGTCCCTTCAGACGCCGCTCAGAGCCCAGGGGAGCCCCGAGACGTCCTCTCACCAGCGTCAAAAAAGCATGAATATTAATAAAACAGCTTTATGTTTAACCCCTACACTGCAGCGTGCCGAGAGTTCGAATCTTGTGCTTCATTTCCTGCCACTACACAGGAACGAGGAGAGGAGGGAGATCAATGAGGAGCCGGAGTGTAATTGGGTGATTTACTCTTCTCCCCAGGGAATCTATGAATTGATGAAATGGCAAAGGCAGTAAAACACTGCACAGTCTACGTCTGCAGGGAGTCGTCAATCATGAGAGAGAGAGAGAGAGACAGAGAGAGAGAGAGAGAGAGAGAGAGAGAGAGAGAGAGAGAGAGAGAGAGAGAGAGAGAGAGTGATTGAGACTTTCATTTACAAAGTCTCAATCACAGTTTCTTGATTTCTGGTCCTGGGTTGATTGTTGGTAAACGTTGGTGAACATTCTTGAACAACCTGATTATTTTTGGCTTATTTTAGGGATTCATTTGGTGAGTACAATGATATGAGTGAGTTTTCAAAACAATAACGACATTCATATATTTTATTCTCCTGTTTCATGATCAATGAGGAGCCGGAGTGTAATTGGGTGATTTACTCTGCTCCTCAGGGAATCTATGAATCGATGAAATGGCAAAGGCAGTAAAACACTGCACTGTCTACGTCTGCAGGGAGTCGTCAATCATGAGAGAGAGAGAGAGAGAGAGAGAGAGAGAGAGAGAGAGAGAGAGAGAGAGAGAGAGAGAGATAGATTTCAACTTGGTTTTATTTACAAAGTCTCAATCACAGTTTCTTGATTTCTGGTCCTGGGTTGATTGTTGGTAAACGTTGGTGAACATTCTTGAACAACCTGATTATTTTTGGCTTATTTTAGGGATTCATTTGGTGAGTACAATGATATGAGTGAGTTTTCAAAACAATAACGACATTCATATATTTGATTCTCCTGTTTCACGGACTTCAAGTTAAACTGACAACAAGAAGCCTGAGGTTGTGACGTTTGCATTAAATAGTTTATTTATAAAGATTTTAACCCCAGTAAATATTTACATTTCCTCTTTATTTTAACTGAATTATATTAGTTTAAAGGCACATTTCACATTTTGCACTCACCCTCTGAATAAAAGTTTGTTCCAGCTCAGGTTTTTAGAAATAACTCTCACTACTGTACCTGCAGTCAAAACCCGATTAAACCATTCAACAACCGGTAATTTAACAGATGAGAAATCAACCAGAATCATCCTCTGACTTACAGAAGCCTTTAAACCTCAGTGACCTGTAGTCGTCTTATTCGCTGTGATTTCCCACACGACTCCTCCTGTGACCGAGTGTGAAAAGTTTCTCCGAAGTGGCGCCCACCGCTGGTGTGAGTGACAGCATCAGTTCCTGGTCTGACACGGAGGGAACGGGCCCAGCTCATTATTTCATAAGCAGTGATGCCGGTTTGATGGCGTGCGAGCAGCTGAGGGCGTCCGAGGTTATGAAGAGAGAGACGCTTGTCCGCTGGGCGCCGCCTCTGTAAAGATTTTGTTTCCTCTGAGCACCTGCAGGAGGGAAGGAGAAGCAATAAGCTCTTCCTGTGAAGGTGAGAAGAATCCTGAGTTATTGTGACATCCTCTCATCGCTGCTGGCCTCTTGTCAGGTTTCCTGTCTGAGCTGCCAGAGCCATGTGTTTCTTCTTCTTCTTCTTTTTACAGTGTGGCGCGGCGGCTCGCTGCTCCGACCTAATGAGCCATCTGGGCCGAGCGATGTACTTTGGCACAGAAGTCACACTTGTCCTAGTGGGACAATGACACCAGTCCACATGGCCTCAGAACCAATAAAGCACACGCTGGGTGAGCTGGGTTAATGTTAACGTGTTTCCTCTGCAGACCAGGCTTCCATAGAAAATTATCTGTTTTTCAGTTCCAGGTCTGTTGTGGAACTGTGTGGTTACATGTGTGTTAAGATCCTGGTTTTATCCTCATCCTATTTTTAATTATATTCCATCTGTGGCGTTTACGTAAAACATGAAAAACCTGCTTATTCATATTCCTGTATGATCACTTCAATATCCAGGCGTCTTGACTTCTCGGTGTCACAGACCTATTGACATCAATTTAGAAATTAAGATTTGACACAAAAAACAAGAGTTTTGTTATGAATGAAACTATGATAGTCTTTAAGTGATAATTCAAATGAACCAGCGTTTTGAATCTTTGCATGAAAACGATCAAATAGACAAAATATACGTTTTTTCTTCCATTATGAATCTAGTGTCAATAAACAGGAGACAATATTAAGGTTAATTAAAGTGTGATGGAGTTCATGATATTTCACAGTGGCTCTCAGGACGTTATATATATATGAGGATTTATGGGTTTTCCTCTGTTGACTCTGTGACCAATCGAACTCTATAACACTGAGATGAAAACGCCTCGAGATGAAGCTGCAAACCAATTTCCCCACGAGGACAAATAAAGAATTCATCAATCTGAATGTGGAGCCGCTGCTTCACAGGAAATGTGTCGTTATTTCTCTGACTTCTACGTTTTTATTCTGGATTACTCGTCTCATGTGTCGCGTCAGTGATTCCACAGCTTTCATTATTCAGGAATAACGAGGCTGAGTTCACTCGTGCTCCTCCGTCCTCGAAACCTCCATCTCTCTTGGTTTGTTTATTTAATGGAGCATTTCATGACACCGGTTCATTCATGCAAATTACACAATGTTGCTGAGGTTCACAACCTGATCATTTGCATAGTGATCTCGGGCCAGGTTGTTCCGGGGGCGCTGCTGGGTAACATGCTCTGGTTTCACTGTGTGTGTGTGTGTGTGTGTGTGTGTGTGTGTGTGTGTGTTTTTGATTTAACTCACACAGTGGAGCTGTCACGTTTTATTCCAAATTCAAAAAATCCATTTGAACATCAGGGGAAAAGTTTGTGTTTGACCTGTAATGACTCGTTTGAATTAAAGTATTTATTCTAGAAGTGCGTCAGACTGTCTGAAGTCGTTTGTCCTCTTGACGGATCAGTGAAGTAAGCTACGATGTTTTGCTACGACAAGTGGCGTCTGGAAGTAAAAGGTTTGTACCATGTGACTGACTGATAACAGATCATAGGACGAACCAGACCAGTGAAATGTGTGCCTGAAAAATTATTCTTCACAATATTACACAATCCTACAAACATGGTTACTTCTGATTTCAAAACACCAAGATGGCGCTGGACACAATGTCAGACCACCGGATGATGTAGCGGTGGGTTGATTCAGATGAACGAGTCAGGACCACCGCTCCTTTCACACCTTCCGGGACCTCCAGGGAAATTTTAAGTCACATCATTGCAGGATGTCACGAGGGACTAGGGGGTCATCATGTTTCACGGTGATCGGATTCCTGGGCTCCAGATCTCCCATGTGGTGAACTTACCGTGCACTGAATCCTTTATAAAACAAAACTTGCAGGCATCTTCTACGTCCGACATTCAGCCGCAGCGACCTGGTGCGTCCATGGCGAGTAGAAGAGGCCCTGATGGATCCGTGTTCGTACCAGTCAGCCTCATGGATAATGCAGCAGACTCCTCCTCGGGCTCCTCTGCGTCTGAAAGCTGCTTCTCAGTGAGCGAAATCAATATGTGACAGTCACTGGAATATGTAAAAAACGGTTTCAGGGCAGGCTGGTGTCCGATGAAACAGGTTTTATAAAGGTTCCAGGACTGTGACCTCATGAATTTAAATCAAAGGAAACCGGCGAATGTGTCGCTGTCATCTGTGGAACTTATATTTCAAAATGCTCGAATCGGCCCAAATAAGTTTCAGTCCAAAGTATCTTCAGGTTTTGTGGGAACAGCGTGGACTGATGGAGGTCGGTGGGTCCGCCTCAGTGCCGGTGATCCGCCCCCCGGTCGCCTCTGTGGAAACCGGGTCGGCTGATGAAGCCGCTGATTGGACGAGTGTGATGGAATGGGAAGAGACAGGGAGGAGATTGGTTTGTCCGGGGCTGCCATAGTGATGGATGCTGAGGAAACCAGGAAGACCACACACACACACACACACACACACACACACACACACACACACACACACACACACACACACACACACACACACACACACACACACACACACACACACAGCCCGCAGCCCTACACATCTATATTTAACCGTGAACAAACACGATGAGGCGATACATTTCAATTCACTTGAAATCACATCACCACCTCATCTGGTCTCCCAACCTTTAATGAGATGAAGAAGAAAAAATCACACACACGGATCAGTTTCCTTTCTTTTTGCTATCGCTCTGGTTTCCAGTGACATCAGTCCGTGAAAACATTTTTTATTCCCACATGATATGTCTCAGGGTTCAAGTTGAGTCTGTTCGTCTGCAGAGTGAAAAGTTTGGACTCTTGGACCAATCACCGAAAGTAGAAACAGTATTAAACAATAGTAGAAGAAGAAGAAGAAGAAGAAGAAGAAGAAGAAGAAGAAGAAGAAGAAGAACTCTTCACCTCCAACGATATGAAGTTTACTCCTCCACAGATCACTGCTGCTTCACCTTGGCTCCACAGATAGATATAAAGATATATGTAATGTTGGTCCCACCAGGTTTTTCTTGTCGAAACCCAAAGAACTGGTTTGAGCTCAGCCCTTGGTGGAGAAGTGGTTGAAGAGCTGTGAGGCAGCTGTGATAACATCTGCA
The DNA here is from genome assembly GCA_016801935.1 of Platichthys stellatus. NCBI lineage: Eukaryota > Metazoa > Chordata > Actinopteri > Pleuronectiformes > Pleuronectidae > Platichthys > Platichthys stellatus. Next base: position 1,224,435 of record CM028859.1, read on the forward strand.
CCAGTGTTCACCCTCAGGGACTTCATCCTTTGAGATCACGTTCTGAAACAGTGAAGCACAGAACTGAAACCGAAGAAGATAACTGAGCAACTTCTCACATAACGATAAACCAGATGTTTTATACACCACAAAAAAACAACATCACAACAACAGCTGGAACTTATTCAACCGACCTTCAGTCCGGACCGATGAGCTGATCAGCTGACACGTTCACCTGATTGACATCACGTCTCCACCGGCCAGAGCTTTATATAGGTTATGGCTGTGTTAGTGCAGCTGCCAGTGTCATCACACACACACACATACACATACACACACACACACACACACACTTCGATCTTAGTGAGGACACTCTTAATACATTCCCTAGCCTCTCACCCTGACCTGAACCTAATTCTAGCCCTAAAAACTATTGCGCGTTGTTAAAGTGAGGACAAAAAGTGTCCTCACTGTGGTCTATGCTTCAAAGAGTCCTCACAAAGACATAAGTACAGCAACACACACACACACACACACACAGACACACACACACAAACACACAGACACGGATGATGAAAATTAGCATTTTGACAAGTGTTGACTTTAATTACGCTCGATGATTGTGAGCCACAAACATGACTGAGCCAATTATAGGAAATGCTGCCACATTAGAGCAAATGCAGCTCATTAACTTACAGCATACACTAGTGTGTGTGTGTGTGTGTGTGTGTGTGTGTGTGTGTGTGTGTGTGTGTGTGCGTGTGTGTGTGTGTGTGTGTGTGTGTGTGTGTGTGTGTTAGTGTGTGCGCGTGTGTGTGTGTCTGGCAGCTGTTGTGTAATTTCCCAGCAGGTCTGAAACGTCGTTGTACTGATTGTTTTTCCGCAGCTGCCAACTCAATGGATGTTTTTCCAGGATTCTTTTATCACTTGATGATAATTTAAGGTTTTTCGGTAACCAGAGTAAATACTCTCCTCTGATTGGTTGGCAGGTGTCCAGTCGGATCAAAGATCAGCTGTTGTTACCGTCCTGGAACATGAGGTTCAAGTACTGGAATGACGCGCACAATGAATACGTTACAAAATGAAACAAACAACACACGATGATGTGATGAGTAAACTCTGATATGTGCAGTGTAAATTGTTCAGGTGCTACACTTACCTTCAGAGTCTGGTTCTACCATTTTCTCCACATCATGTAGGAGAAGTAGGAAGAAGTTGGACCACGCTGCAATTTGTATTAATATTGAAAGTATCGCATGTCCAAATGGCACCAGAGTCTTCACTGCTCATTCGAACAGTTAGTAGAATTATTAGATAAACGGGTTTATATATTGCCTCACGACCGTTATAGAACTAAAACACCGGACTTCCCTCGCTGCTTCGTCTGATTGCAAATTCCAACACGTTTTTTCCAAAGTAAGATGGCGGCGACATGACTAATATTTGCCGCATGTCTTTCTGCTCCGTCTCTGTCCACAGAGTCGCAGGCAGTAGCTCGTTCGCTGGCATCTGTTTGTCATTTAGCCTCGGCGACCTCGGACCTCGCTGCAGCCGGGCGGTCGTTACTGCCTCGCTGCTGCTGCTGGAGAAGATTCAACTCAACAGCAAATTAGAAAAAAAAAAATCTTCTGCTTCTTCCACCACAATCTGCTCTGTCAGCTACAAGAGGAAGAGTCAGAAGCCTGCTGGAACGTGGAGGAGTGGATGTCAGACACGTCACCGCCTCCTCTGCAACACTTCACCTAGAATAATGCAGAGAAATAAATATAGAAATATCGATATACTCGTTTTCCTAACAGAGAATTTTAAGAGCCAGTTCATATATTCAGTAAGTTTACACTGTCCATGAGCAAGGCATGGGAACCAACGAGCAGGCCGAGGTCGGATTACAGCTCTTACTGTCGTCTCTGTGCCGGTGATGATCAAACTTTGTTCTCTACTCAGTTTAAAGGTCCTCAAGTTTTTCAAGGGACTTTTGGGGCCCAACTCAAAAGGGACCTGGACTTAATTTAACTGAACAGAATCAGAGTCTATAAAATGTCAAAGCTAGTTCTCGAGTTTCTGACCATGGTGCTCTCACTCTATTATAACCTGCTTGTGCTTAGATTTCCTGCGCTTCAGCTCTTCTGCTGCTTCTGTGCACATGTGAAATTCCTGGATTTAATTAATTAATTAAACTCAGTTTTAATTCTGTAATAAAGTTGATCAGACTTGACCCAAAACAATCTTTCAACCTGTTAACGAACAGTTTCAGGTTAAATTCCTCTATTGTCCAGTTTAAACATCATATAACTATAATATGTTTGTTTTTAATGTGGTTTATTAAACTTTATTTTAGGGGAGACGTTGAGTTTGAACAGTTTTCACAGGAAGTTATAAACAAGTCTCTTTTCACATGTCATTGTTTTGATGGGATCATAATGTTTCCTTCACACTGCACAGCTTCACACTGACACACACCCGCACACACACTACACAGCTTCACACACGACTTCACCCACGCACACACACACGACTTCACACACACACACACATTAACCTCCAGCGTGTGATGAACCGTACGATTAAAGGTTAATGGATTTTTACAGCTGTGATGGTTTTGCCTTAATCTCGGTCTAATTAGAGTTCATTCAGTTTCACTCTCGCCACAATTAGCCTCCCCCCCCCCCCCCCAGCCCGCAGAGCGCCTCGTTTCTCCACCACCAGGAAAGTAGGGCGGCCGGAAGTCACGTTGCGGTCAGCCCCCGGCGGGAAGCGTAACCCTCCTCCCTGTCAGGACGACTGATGTATTAATACGCCAAGTAACTGAGGAGGTGAAGAGAGGGACAGAGAGAGAGAGAGAGAGAGCGAGAGAGCGAGCGAGAAAGAGAGAGAATTCAGTTTGACTCCATATTAAAGCTCTGACTCTCTTCACTTTCTACAGGGAAAATAAAATGAGTTTAATTAAATGATGGACGACTCGATTCCTCCTCTTCCTTTTTCTTCTTCCTAGTGCTTTTTCTTCCTTCCCTTCCTCTTCCTCCTCTTCCTCCTCTTCCTCTTCCTCCTCGTCCTCTGACCCGCCAGTCTCTTCGTGTTTGAACAAAAGCAGCGTAGAGTGAAAACATCACCACTTAAATTAAAATTGCAGTAATGTAAAGACACGCAGGGCTCTGTGGATGCAATTCTGTGTGTGTGTGTGTGTGTGTGTGTGTGTGTGTGTGTGTGTGTGTGTGTGTGTGTGTGGTCAGTCCTGAATGAGTGAACGAGAAGAGAAGAACTACTTGACTGTAAAAAGTTTGCGTTTTTTTGAATTAATGATCTGTTCTCTTGTTCTTCCTCTTGTTTTTTTTTTCGTCTTCTGTGTTTTTATAAAATAAAATATAAAAAACAAGAACAATCAGTGCAAAGAAATGTAAAAGCAACAGTGAGAGTCTGTGTGCTACAGAGAGAATTGTTCTGGAACAATTAAATATATGAAGCTGCAAGTTTAATTTCGTTATGTAACGTCCTTTCATAAAGTATGTTAGTGTTCAAACGTTAAACTGTAAAAATGCTTCATTATTCACTGAAAACTGATGTTGAGTTTAATATCAGAGAAAATGTTTGGGTTGAGAAACTTTAAATAAAAAATCACTTTTTAAAATTAATTTTGTTTCTGTGGAAATGATGAAGCTGCAGTCGGTCAACAGGAAGTAAAATTACATTTATATTCACATATATGAGATCGAGACACACACACACACACACACACACACACACACACACACACACACATCCACACACACACACACACACACACACACACAAACACACTTGAGCACTGAGACCTCCTGCAGTTAAAACGTGATGAGGCTGCACTTTGCTCTTAGTTCTGCGCCAGCGAATGAATGAGTTTTTTAAATGTTTCATTCGGTGCCACAGCAGCGACTCGTCCTGCATCAAACTCTGTGATCTGTTTTATTATTAACATAAAAATGGTCATGAGGGAAAAGCCTGGGAAGAGAGAACCCGTCCGACGGAGGCCGAACGAGTCTCACTCACAACCCGACCCCGCCCGACTCCCCCGATCACAGACGACATCAGAAACAAACGCACCCTCCGGACCCAGCGGCTGTTTCACTGTGTTCAGATCAGATTCACAGAAATCACAGAAATCACAGAACCACCTCAGACCATTCAGTGTTTTTACTGGATTTAACCAGCGGCTCTGTTTGGAGAGGAGGCGACCTTTGACCTCTGAGGATACATAAACATGGGAACATTATCTGGTCATTGTTAAACTGAGACGATGTAAGGACGACATGGAAGCTCGCCCCCTGGTGACTGGATGCTGTTCAGGTCATAACCTCTGTCTCCTCCATGTTAGCAGATGGTAACCTATGATGGTGAAGTGTGTGTTATGGCTGGACCTCAACGCTGCGGTTTCTATTAGCGTGTTTTAAGCATGTTGCTGTTACTAAACGTCTCATGTGTTTCACGTAAAAGAGAACAAACTGGTTCATGAAGGAGCCGCCGGACGAAGCACGTTTCCTCTCCTGCTTCTAATTCACCCTTTGAAACTTTATTTAAACTCTCTCTGGGTTGAGGAGCTGTGTGTGTGTGTGTGTGTGTGTGTGTGTGTGTGTGTGTGTGTGTTATTGTGACTCTGGTCAAAAGTTTTCGTAATTTATTGTTGAGTCACGGCCGCCTCTTCGGCTCCGCTCCCGTCAGTGAGACAAATCACTGAGCTGATTTCAGACCAGCACTCCTCCCGAGGGACTGGAGTCGTTCAGGAAACAAATTGGCCTGATGACTTTCTAGATTACTGCTGAAGTGACGCTCGGTCACGTCGCCTCTGAGACGACTGACTGAGCGTTTCAATAACAGTCGTCACCCGTCTTCTTCTCTCTGTATGGAAATAATAAAAACCCGCTGTGGCACACAGGCCTTCATCAGAAACCACAAGTCAAGGAAGAGCTCGACAAATAGCTGGAAGCATCATGGACTGAGAGGAAATATCAATATCATATCTATTTAATAACAACATATATATGTCAGTGCATGTCTGAAAGCAGCTTAAACACTTTGTAGAGTTAAAGGATTTTAATGTAGGAACTCTTGATTTCCACATCAATCAAGAGTTCATTATGTGGTTTATTTCCTTTTTTGCATCAAAACTTATCACGACTGAACTTTGTGGATTTTATTTACACATACATTTACATTTATATTTACATTTAACTGTTATTTATTTGTTTCTGTGCTGTTAATTGAATCCTTGGTCAGTCTGCATAGAATTTATGGAAATGTTTTATTTAAAAAATGCTTTAATATAAATGTAATATATACAGCATGTCACTATTTTACAGTTATTACAATCAAGTAAAAAACATTCATCATTTTGTCAATGAACACAAACATCCCATGACTCATCGTTTGTCACAGAAACAGCAGCTGAGTTAAATATTATTCATGGTTTTATTTTAGACGGCTCAGTGTGCCGGACGATATTTTACATCCTGTTGAAGAGGTCAGAGGTCGTTGGTTTTCAGCCCACGTCAGCCTGAGTCTGAACGTGCCTCCTGGTCCTCGAGCATCTTGGACCCGGGGGGGGGGGATCGGCCTCAGACACGCAGCCAAACAGAAGCTGCAGCTCTGAGTCATGTTTCTCACGTCAAATATTTTCTCTGAGCACATTTATTTTAGGATTCTGTTTCTGTGGTGTCTAATTGAAATGTTTCTCTGGTTGCTCGTTAGCCGACTCTGACCTCTTCGTGTTTTTCCTTCAGTTGAATTCATCATCAACTTCCGATCAGGAGAAAATGTTGCTGATGTTTAACACATTTAACACATTTAACACATTTAACACATTTAACACATTTAACACATTTAACACATTTAACACTTCTCCACATTATAAACATGCAGGATTTTTACAGTGTTGATTTAAATTCATTCATGTATATATAGATGATTGGAGACTCAAAATAAAAATGGTCGACATGTTTCAACTTCCTCCAGTTGTACAAACGCTGCAATCTTGTTGTAGCGATGTCATTTTGAAGATCAAGGTCCCGCCCATACCCACGTTAGACCAATCAGAAGTCAGTCTCAGCCATCAATCACTAGGATTTTATATTATCAAATAACAAATTAAAACCAAACACTTTAACAAACATCAGTGTGATGAGAGAACCTGAAATGATATATAACATTATTTGTGTGTGTGTGTGTATGTCCCCGCTACTAACATGGAGGAGGCAGGGTTTACGATCACCACCAGTTTGTGTTGTTGTTGTTGTTGTTGTTTACATTGTGAACTGAGCTCCAACTGGTTTTTAACTATGCAGCATTAAACGAGTGAAGGTCCCTGTGAGTCATCAAAACTTTTTTTTGAATTTCGTCTCATGAATTAAGGCAGCAGAGAGGAGTTAATCCCATCTGTGTGTGTTTTCGTGTGTGTGTGTGTGTGGGGGGGGGGGATGTATAAATGTCACATTCAGCCTCTTGTGCTTCTGCAGTGATTAGATTTGTCCTGAGCTGCTGAATGTGTGCGATGCTGTTTACTGACCCTGCAGGCGGAGCAGCCTCTCAGAGCTCCACTCGTTCTCATTACAATCAACAGCCATCTTCTCTGCTGACCCTGGTATTCTCTGTGAGTAGAAACGTGGCAGAGCATCTGAGACCTGCCGTGCTGTACCGCGTCACCGCGATACCTTAATCGCATCAACCGCCGACCCATCAAAATAAAAGATTTTATTTCCCTCTGCTCTGTTCAGCTGCAGGAACGGTCCCAACGAGTCAGCGTCCTTCGTGGGACGGCCTGACTCATTCCTGTTTCTGGTGTGTTCGGGTTTGGTGGTGTCACGCAGCAGCAGCCGCCCTGCAGCTCTCAACACACACACACACACACACACACACACACACACACTCAAACACACGCCACCTCTGTTTGTCTGCTCCTGCTCACGAACCGCAGGCCGTGGCGTGCTGTAGATCAGTTTGTGTCCCAGTAAAAGAGCAGAGACATTGGACAGAACACGTCTCGTCTGTTTCCTGTCGTCTTCAGATCAGAGAAGCAGCTGAGACGTCACTTATTGACGATCCGTCTCTGACCCTGATGCATTCTGGCAGATCTCTGTTTCTCTACCTGAGAAGATGAGAGGAAATGATTTGGAAACACTGGGCCACAGGGTTTGCTTTAACATATCTTCTGCTATTTCATTTTCTACAGAAATAAAAGTAATTGAGTTCATTTTCACGTGTGTCAGCCGTCGTGTCGACTTCCAGAATCAGATTCGGAATTATTGTTATTGCCATGTATATTTGCACATACAGGAAATTGCCTTGGTGTGGTTGGTGCACTGTACAAACAACAATACAAAAACAACAATATAAAAAACAACAATATCGAACAACAATATATACAGTAAGTAGAGTTACGTGAGGTTCTAAGGTGCAGAGATTGGCGATAGTGCCAATAATATATAGTTATCGGGGGGGGGGGGGGGGCAGCGGCGGAGGTGTGAGGGTGGGGGGT
>CM028859.1:1232039-1252573 GCA_016801935.1 Platichthys stellatus
ATAATATAAAAAAACCACAATATACAGTAAAAGAGTTACATGCGGTTTTAAGGTGCAGAGATTGGTGATAGTGCCAATAATATAGAGATATAAATTATGTGCAGGGGGGGGGGGGGGGGCAGCAGAGTCAGTGTGATGCAGGGGGCTTGTTTGTGAGCCCCACTGCCATGCGGAAAAAACTGTTCAGGTGACGCAAGGTTTTAGACCATCAACTATAGAAGTTAAGCTTTGAGGGTCACTGGGTTCCTGGAGCCAATCCCAGCAGACAACTGGTGGAGGCGGGGTTAACACGGGCGAACTCACAGACACAATCAATCACCATCGACTGTGAAATAAAGTGGAGGTGGTCGATCACCCCCTGGTGGCTGGCCGCAGTATAACTCCTAAACGGTGGAGCCCACACTTATATTTATACTTGCACAAACACACAACAGCAAATTCCAGGTATGTCTAAACCTCCTCGCTGGTAAAACCCGATTCTGAGCAGCTTTTCAAAATTTCAAAAGTTTTACAGGCCAAAAAACTCAGTATAGCAGGTGTTCCAACTCCCATGATCCCACATGATGCCAAGCTCCGCCTCTTGTTATTGTTTTGACTGGGAGGAAAATGGCATGTTGTACGTTCGAGTCTAAAAACAGACAATATTTAAAGGACCTGAGTCATTGACAGTATAAAGCTTTTAGTGCTCGTCCTGTTGAATCAGTGAACCTGCAGCTGGAAGCAGGAAGTTAAAGCTCAGTCTGTTGAACGCAGCTCAGAGAAAAGCAGTGAATCAATAATTTAAGCTCGATGTGGCCGGTTGAGGGAAAATCCCTTCACCAAAAACACTGAATCACAGAGCTTCGTCTCCCAGGGACTCCCGGGTCCATCAAACATCATAAAACCCTGATGAGCTGTCTCCTGTGTGTTGTCTGCAGGGCAGTCAGCTCCGAGCGTCTCAGGCAGCGACGCCTCGCTCGGCCTGGATCTCAGCCTCGTGTCAGAAATCGTCTCCAGCCCCCAGTCACCAGATTGTTCTCTTAAAGGGGATCATCGCTCAAATTAAAAATTCATGTTGCTCCAGTGTTGGAGGTCCGTGCACTGAATATTAATGATGGACACAACTCCCAAAGCCCAAACGCAAACCTGGAACCCTAGAGATGAGTTTATATATATATATATATATATATGTGAGTGAAGTATTTTCATTCAAAATAATCTGCTAGAATGTGTGTATCTGCATTTAGAGCATTTGATTGGCCAACACGGAAGGAGTTAAAAGAAACATCAGCTTCTTTTAAATGTTAATGAATAAATAAACTGTCAGAAGATCAAATAAATCTCATTGTCTTTAAGAGAAAGAGAAATAATCAGCTGATCACGTCTTAGAGTAAAAACCTACGATGTGTCCTACGAGTCAGTGAAGCCTTCAGCCAATCAGAGCAGAGTTACCCCAAATGTCACGAGGTCATGTGACATGTTGACGTTCTGCAGCGCCTGGGGGGGAGGTTGGACAATATCTCGAACCAGCATGCATTGTGTTACATCCAGCATGCATTGTGTTACATCCAGAATGCATTGTGTTACATCCAGCAGACATTGTGTTACATCCAGCAGGCATTGTGTTACATCCAGCATGCATTGTGTGACATCCAGCAGGCATTGTGTTACATCCAACATGCATTGTGGTACATCCAGCATGCATTGGGTTACATCCATCATGCATTGTGTTCGGTCACGTTGATTGTTTGAAACTGATTGGAAAAGGTGAGGTGCTTTCAAAAAATACCTTGCCAGCGATTGGACGAACCATCTGTCTATCGTCTGTCATAGTTGCTGAAACCAGTCAGGGAAACAAACCTCTAGATAAGAACTTGTGTTGTTCTTTCCTCTGTCAACACAGACGTTGTCTCCAGGTGTGATCATCTGATGCTGCAGCAGCTGAACTCTTCAGGAGACGTTGTTGTTCCATCGGGTTCTTTGCTGTTGTCTCATCTGGAGCCTCGAGACACAGATCCTCCTCCTCAGCTGCGGTTTCAGGTTATTTTCTCTTGTGTCTCAAACTACTACACTACTTGTGTGTTCGGTCTGATTTCCCGACGTCGCTCTGGCTGCAGAGGTGCTTCCTTTGTTCAGCAGGAGGCTGCAGTCGTCTCTTTGATTCACGGAGCTGTAATTACTCTAGAAGGAAAACGGTGACCCAGGAGGAGCCTGTCCGGTCGCATCAGGGACGAGGAACCACTCTGGCAACCTGCCCATGAACAATTGTGATTTCTGGAATGTACAACAAAGCCGCGGGTGCTGCTTCTGGGAATTAAGCCTGAGGTTTTTGGGTACATTTACCAAAACCCTGCAGACCCGGCTAACGCACCTGAGCTCGTCACGTCAGCCACGATGTAACTTTCTTCTCAGATGGAGACACGATGGAGACACGAGGGAGAAGTTCTGGATCAGGAACCTCTGACTCTCATGTTTCTGCTCTGACATTAAAACCCTGAGATTGTGTTTCACATCTCTGTGACCCCGGCTCCGCAGAATCTCTACAGAGGATATTTCTCCTGTTTCTCAGTGACTCTTCAGTTACTGTTCGTTGACCTTTGTCTTAATTCTTTTGCAGCACACATGGTTTCTTACTGGGAGAAGTGGCAGCGCCCCAACTTGGCTCCAGAGCTCGTTCTGTCGGACGCGGTGTTCAAAGGGGAGCAACAGACGGCTAATTGGAGCTGTGCTATTTAAAGGAAAGACGGGCCTCTCATCACGATCTAATGTCGGCTGGTGACAGACGCTGTCAGGGAGGGGGGGGGGGGGGGGGGGGGGGGGGGGGGGGGGGGGTTGAGTTCATAAAGAGACAGATGAGCACACAGTGATTTTAGAAGAGTTGGGTCCAGAGAGGATCGGGAGGGCAGGGACCTGCTGGTGTGTCGCTCTGCTGCCACGATGCAGGTGAAACACTGAAGATTAGTATAGTTTAAGTCCATGTTGAAAGTTCAAAATACTTCACTTATACTTTCCTCAGTTTGACTCCATCAGATATTTGTAATAAAAAGCTGAAAGCTCAACATGTCGTCACTGATTCCAACTCTAATAATCTGATTTGTTGTATCCTGGGTTTTTTCATGATTCAGTTTCCAGACGCTTCCTGTGACGCAGATGCTGAAGCTGCACGAGAAACATCAGAACTTGTGTTACTCAGGTTTTTGTGTCCACTAACAGTTTCGACTTTTCACAGTGGAACTCAAACTTGTATGTGCAGTGAAAAGTGAAAACGGGGATAAAGCCGGAGAGGAAATTGGATGAATGAAGATCAGGAGGACTCACACTGACCTTTGACCTCTGTCTCGAAGCAGACATCTCTCCATCTTCCTGCAGCCACGTGTGTGTGTGTGTGTTTGTGTGTGTGTGTGTGTGTGTGTGTGTGTGTGTGTTTGTGTGTTTGTGTACCTCTGGTAAATCTCCGTATGACCTCACAGAGCTTTTGTGTTTTCCCCTGCGAGTCCTTGGTGGTCCGGCTCCTCTGAGGTCGGACTTAACAGGGGATCAACCACATTTCACTCATTAGAGCCTCGGATAAGATCCATCCCTCAGCTGTGTGTCTGTTTGTGTGTGTGTGTGTGTGAGCTCACCCTAGATGGACGTTTGCTTGGAGCCGCATCACGAGGCCCAATTTGACACAAATCCACGGAGCTTTGTATCAAAGCCTGAACTATTTCCAAACACTCTCCCCTTCATAGTCTCCTTAAATGGGTTCTCCAGCAGAGGAGACAGAGGAGCCTAAAGCCCCCCCCCCACTCAATGACGGTGAGCGTCAGAGAGCTGAGTCATCTGCTGACCTTATCTTGCCCCCCCCATCACATCATCACGAACACCTAATTGCTGCTCATTATTTTCAGGGGGAGTGATGGAGGGAGAGCGGGAGACGTGTTTCCCAGCAGGAGGTTTGATTCCCAGTGAGTGGGGGCGAGGGGGTAATGGTTTTCTGATGTCTGCCACAGTCACTGTAATAAGTGAAGAGCCATATTCCACAGGTGCACATTTCTGTTTTTGTGGATCTACGTCACGGGGGCTGAGGTGGAAACTCGACCTGCTGCAGGTTCCTGAGGCAGCTCCTCCGGCGGATTGAGTTCTCGACTCGTCGATGATTCAAACGCCTCAGTTTCCTCATTAAAGAGGCAGAAACAGGTGTTAATCAAAGAGTGGGTGTTTGTAATTGAATGAGAACCTCTGCTAATAAGCTGTGACTGCAGCCCTGAGTATTTGCAGCCCGTTTATGAAAAGGCTATTCAATGCAATGAAAAGCATCTCTGTGTTCGGGGACACTGAGGTCTATTTGTGGGCTGATAAACTGTGATACTGTTTGGATGTTTAACATAAACAGCTCTGGGTATTGTTACCCGCATGGTTCTTTATCGGGGGGGACACGGAGACGTGGACTCTTCCTGGAACTCATCACAGATTCTTTCAGGACAAAAATAGACAGTTTAAAGTTTCTCTAATGTGATTGCAGCTCTCATGAGTCTCATTTACAGACGTCTATAACATCCCGACCTCCGAGCAGCTCTGTCCTTTATTTATCTCAATAATCATTATTAAAATGATATCATGGATCTTATGGATGAGGAGGACTGCAGGTTGTCAGCTCATTTCCATCTGTAGGCAGCAAATAAAAACTTCACTTCAACGTTATCTGTCCCTGGAGGTTTTACTGAAGGACATCGATGAGAAAAACAAGGCACATCACAGAATACATAGAAGAAGAGGGTTGAACAACAATGGTCCAAGGTTCATCTTACAATTGATGAATGAATACAATAAAAACTAGAATAATAAAAAATATATAAAATACGAAGACAGCCTTCACTTCCACACTGAGTTTAGAAGGAGGTGAGACTGAATGAGAGCTCTTACAGGGGGAATCTGATCAGGAAGCCATGATGGTGAAAAAGTGAAACTCAGGGTGGAGAAGTTGAGGACTGTCAGATAAAGAGAGATTTCCTCTCATCCTGTTTTTCAGTAAGGTTCCTGTGCTGGACCTGAATGTAAATCTGCTGAGACGGTTGTCAGGATATTAACCGAGGATCTTTACGATCTCCCAATGAAGAACCACTTCCATCAACACAGGGACTGTGGATTTCCAGAAGTAAAAACTGTCTCAGCTTGTTTGGTCCGGCCCTTTCCGACTTGTCAGTTTAGTCTGAACCGAAACAACTGGTGTGAAAGGCTTGATCAGGACTTTTCATTTCAAGAACTCAAGTTCACACAGACTCAGTTCGTCTTTCAATTTGAATTCACTTGTGCTTTACTGGCACTAGACTGACGATCCGACCCCGTGGAAGAATCAGATAAACGGCCCAGAATATAGAACCAGACAGTAGAGTGTTTAGAAAAATACATTTTAGCAACTCATATCTGTATATTCAATTCTAGAAATAGATTCAGTAGATAAAGATCATTCGAGGAGGGGTACATCTTTCCTCCTCCTTCTCCTCCGACCCAGTAACCTTGACTCTTTGTTTTTTCACACAGATCCTGTTTAACCAGCAGCGCTCTGTCCTCTTGGAATCCAGCCCAGGTGGCTCTGAGGACAGAACTGATCTACAGGTGCTGTGACACGCATCGTAATCAGGATGGTGTCGCCAGGAGGTAATTCATCGGAAACCTCCCGAGCTGGAAACGAGGAGCCAGGAGACGAGGGGCTCAAGGTCAAACGAACACAGCAACAGGAGGAAGGCAGACGTTTCAAAGGACTCCTGTTCATCTTCACGATCTTAGTGTTGAGTCTCCTCACGTCAAGTGCTGCAGGCTCCGGTTGGACAGTCCTCGCTGACATGACGGCGCCTCGTCCACAGCAGCTGTGAGGTCACCGAGGCTCCATGGCCACCAGAGATTGAAATGAGTTTGATTCTACAAAGAAGGAAAGTGACGAGAGACGAGAAGACCCGGTGCTTCTGATTCATCATCTCAGAAAAGATCCATCCAGCCACTTGTCATTCCTCACATTCTTCATCCTCGTCAAACAGTCACTCAGAAGCTGTTTCACACATGAACTCTAAATATGTGGACACATGATTTTAACGATGCTTTGTGTAGTTTGTGTTTGTGAAGCAGCAGCAGGTGGTTTGGTCCGACTCCTTCACAACAACAGGAACATCTAGACTGTGGAAAGATCAGTGTTGTTGTTTACAGCTCGGCCCTCATCACCAGAAGATCTGGAATCTCCTCGTCTTTCCAAGTGGACGTCTTGGTCTTCTACGTGACCGGCTCTTCTTCTTCATCCTGAGATGTTTCATCATCAACACGTCCACTCGCTCTCTGACAGACAGATGTTTGTTGAATCAAATCGACAAAACACAGAAACCCATGAGACACAAGCAGATGAAGTGAGGACCTCGGTTTTCCTGTTCCTTCAGGAGGAGCAGACTTCCCCTGTCGTTGTGCGTTGCTGATGTGTGCGTCGTTGTGCAGACCTGAGGCAGCGCTGCAGGACCAATGAGAATCTCCACGACCTCCTCTCCTCCGTCTCTTTGTCTTCACACCATGTCGCCGGAGGCTGGCGGCCGCGTCACTTGTGGTTTTCTCTGAGAATAAAAGGCAGAAGAACAGAGAGGAGGCGGATGATCTGTGTGTAGAGATCAGCTCTGATGTTGTCTCTGAATACACACTGTCCGGTGTGTGTGTGTGCTGCTACACATGAAGTTTGTGTGTCTGTTATAGTCTCTGCGGCAAATAGGTACTTATTCAAATATATGGGCAGGAACCCTCGACACCACGGATCCACACAACTCAACACAACTCGTTCCTCAGTTCAGGATCCGAATCCTTCAGCCTGTTTTCCACTGCTCCTTTGAGTTGAAGCTAAATGAAGCGGCGTCACGAACAGGATTCGAACCTGTGCGGGGAAACCCCATTGGATTTCGAGTCCAACGCCTTAACCTCTCGGCCACCGTGACCACGTGGAACCTGGTCAAAGCACAATGAGTCGTTTGATAGGTCAGGCGGGGGAGCATCCAGCTGTTGAAGCCTTTGTTTCTCAGGGATGGACGGTCCAGGTGAAGGAGCTTTGGAAATGGGACGACCATATTTTAGAGGGAGCGATTAGGAACTGGTGATTTTTTATTCTACTTTTTTATTGCATCAAACAAATAAGGTGACCCTCAGTCGTAGCTTCTCAGTGACTCAGCGACTCGGAGTGTACGTCTCATCAGATTCTGCAGAAGTTTGAATAAACACAATGTTTCTGAATCCAGACGATCACAGTTACATTAATTCCTCTGATTCTGAGCCTCTGGTGATTTCACACTCAAAACTTCCTCCTCCTGGAATCTGATGATGCTTGTGTCCTTCACAAAGTCAGAAACCACAGAATCGCTCAGTGTTTGATCTTTAATACATCACATCAGAGTTGTCAGGATGAAAATCTGCTGCGAGCTTTCACTTCCGTCACAGAACAGAACGACACCTTCTCTCATATCTTCTCCTTTCTTTCTTCTTTTCAAGGTGAAGCGTGCGGCAGCCAGTCCTCGTCCCGATCTCTGGAAATGAAGTGAAGATGACAGAAGAGAAGACGTGGAAACAGTCGGTGTCTGGTGAGTTCACCTTCTTCTCTCAGATTCTGACTCATCAGCGAAGTGACGGAAGTGTTTAAAAAACTTTCAATTTGTTCTTGAGGATCCAGAGTTTGAAAAACGAGTTAAGGTTAATTTATTCTGCCTTACCGTATGAAAAGAGATAATGATGAATCGTGTTTCAGTGACGTTCTTTTCTATCAAACACTTTGTGGCTGGTTTCGTTCCAAATAGGGATCCTGTCCTTTTTAACTCTGAGCTTTGAGGAACAAACCTCTTCTTCATCTCCCCTCAATCCCGTTTGGCTCTGAATTATTGAAGCGACTGGTACTTTGGGCGAGAAGCTGAGTGAGTTTCCACTTCTTTTTTGGAAAAGCACTTTTCTTTCAAGCCCACACGTACACACACACACACCTTCAGATGAACCCTCCCCCCCAAAAAAGCTCCATGTGTTGTGTAGTGAAGCGCTCATGCAGAAGGCTGCAGCGGGCGCCCTCGCCCTCCTCCCGTCCTCCCACCAACCCTCTGCTTCAGTCCAGCGGAGGCCGGTACACTTACATAAGCCGACCCTCACCTCACGGCCCTGCTCCCTTTTACTGTTACTACCGGCTGGGTGCCTCTCACAAACTCTGCCCGTCGATGTGTTTCATCCTCTGCAGAGCTGAACTGAACCGTGTCCAGTGAACTGCTGCTGTCGCCGTGATGCAGCGTCTTTGTCCTGCACGTAAAGTTCAAAACGACCTCGTGGGTGAAAGAGGAAGAAGAAACGCAGCCGCCGGTCTCAGGCTTCACCAGCTCACACCCGGGGGTCACCATGTCGTCTTAACAGGCTCGGCTTGTTAAACACTGAGGAACCGGCTGATACCGGTGTTAAAAGCAGCTCTGGTCTCTCGTCACGGCTCCATGCGTGTGCTTGGCGTGACCGTTGAAGGTTCAGTTAGAGAACGAGGAAACTTTTAACCTCTCGTGATGACGATGTGCTGTGAGATGTTTACAGAGCGTAGCAAAGTGAAAAGGTGACCGCGAGGTCAAGAGCTGCGTTCACGAACTTTCCAGGATCCCGGGGAAACCTGGGAACTTTATTTCTAGTTACAGAAAACCAGAAAACTACTGAAATATAACTTTCCCCATCTTCTTTGTCTTTTCTGCTTAGAGCAAACTGTTGTATCTCTGTAATGAAAAGGTCTCAGCTCAAGGAAGAGATACTTGCACTGACGACAGCTGATGGTTAATTGGATCCACATCTTCAGGATCTTCAGTCGCACACTGATGGTTTGTGGGCTCGCACAGACACGTCAGGTGTGTGTGTGTGTGTTGACGGCTCCCCCATGGAAGCCCCCTGGTGTCTTGGATGCAGTATAAATCACAAAACCCACCTCCTCCATGTTAGCAGAGTGGACGTAACTACAAAGTAGACCTTACATGTATCTCATCTTTTCAGGTAGTTCCTCTCACTCTGATGTCAAAGTTTTCACTGAGACGTCATGACTGACAGGTGAAAGTGACTCATGATTGGTCGAGTGCAGCCATTGGCGGGACATCGACGCCACGACTCCACTCAACTCTCTACTGCCCAGACTCCAAATGACTCGATCACCACAAGATGGCAGCGTTTGTATCGGAGATATTATAGCTTCATTTCCGATAGTGCTAGGAAGTGGAGACACGTCGTCCGTCTTCATTTAGATCACGATCGACTTTGTTTACAGACGAGCGGCGGTTCATCGGATTCATGGAGGAGATGACTCAGCTGATTTCACGTTGTGTCCTCTGCTCCTTGTTTTCTGACCGGAGAAGATCCAGAGTGAGTGAAAGTCTCTGCAGGAGGTTTTTATTATTGAAACACAGCGACGTGTGCTTTGATGAATGTGCTGCTGTGTTTCCTCTTTACTGCATGTACTTCCTGTCAGTGTGGATTAGTGCTGGGCCGCCGCTCCGCCCTGGAGAGGAGCTGTTAAGATAACTCAAGCTTCAGCCTGATTTACGGCAGAGATGAAGTGAACGCAGGAGAACGTGTTGGTGTTGAAGGACGTTTACACAGAATAAACCTGCTCGCTGCCAGAGAACACGACAGCGTGAACACACCTGAGGTGACTCGCCCGGGACAGATGTGACGCTCATCAGCAGGAGGAAGTGATCTCAGGCTCGAATTCATCTTGAACTGAACTTTAATATGGTTTAACTACCTGCCTGATTGATTCTCATTAATGTGATTTTCGGTTTGATGGATAAACTCACACACAGGAACTTTACGTTAATTCAGCTTCAATCATTTTATCATTATTGTGAACAGAGGTTAAACGTCTGTGTCTCACGAAGGGAGTGACTGGACCTGGTCAGCTTGTCTTCAAAACTCCACCATCTCTTGTTGCTGATGATCTGCCCACAGACCGGGTCAAGCACTCACTCTCCGTAGTTAACAGCAAGTATATTCCAACCTGTGGAAAACTCAGACATTTAAAGTTTAATCAGATTATGAACCACACGTTAAGCTGAGGGTTCTTCAGGAAGACAGAGTCGTTAAAGTTACATTTTCTTCGACAGAGATCTGGACCTGCTCTGACATACATCTCATTTCTAAAGCACATATATGTAAATGTCCCCGCGGGTGGTCTCTTCTCTGAGCACTCAGTTGTCCTCGAACGCAGCTCCACCGGCAGCTTCGTGCCGTCGTGACCTGCAGGGCGGCTCTCAGATCCAGATGAAGGGTCCTCAGTGCGTCCGACAGCCAGAGGAGACACTCAGAGCGAGGTAACAGCTGGTCTCTGGAGAGGACAGGGAAACGTGGACCACACCAGGAGGACGGAGACGTGTTAGAGTGTGTGGAGGAGCGAGGGCTGAGCCAATAAGAGCAGAGAAGTCGAGACAAGGTGTTAACGAGTGAGCGATGGAGTGGAGAGCGAACACTTCACACTGATCACGTTGCATAAAAAGACGAGGAGGTTTGAAATGTATTCTGTTGTTTTTAGGTTCTGACAAAGAAAATTGGAGATAAAATACGATTTATGCGTAATTTCTTTAGGTTTTTCTATATTTTAATATAGTTTTTCTCCATTTTTTATTCGTTGGTTGACGACGTCAAACCTGATTGGGAGGGGCTTAAGGCAACCATTTTGTTAAAGGCGTTCATCGTATCATCAGACGTAATCCGAAAATAATTAATAAGTAATAAGTTAAATTTAATACGTTGTAAAAAAAAAATGCGTGTCAGCATGTTTGTGTGTGTTTGTTAGCTTGTGTGTGTGTGTGACTGTGTTAGTTTGAGTGTGTGAGTGTGTGTTAGTTCATGCGTGTGTGTTTTGTGTCAGTATATATGAGTTTGTGTGTGTGTGTGTGTGTTTGTGTGTGTGTGTGTGTGTATTCATTTTTGTGTGTTTGTTTGTGTGTCTCCTCACTGAACTGACTTGAGGATTGAGAACTGAACCCTGAGAACTTCTGGTTCTGATGGCTGCTTCGTTCTTGGGCGGCGGGAAGGTGAGGTTGAACGGTTCTGGAGAAGATTTCATTTCTCGCTGTAGATATTCATGGTAAAATAATGAGACATCTTTGTGCGTCTGGGCTCTCATTAATAAAACAGCAGCCTGGCGCTCCGCGGGGGAGCCCGGAGAACAGGAACACGACTCCATCTTTAAGTTATTACCGAAGCAGCTCTGTGATGGTTTGGTCGAGGTTAATGTGGAAATGTAACGAGGATGATTCGTTTCACCTCGACCTTCATTGTTGGTCCCACGTGAAACGTTTCAACATCACTCACCTGCAGGTGAAAAGAGCACAGCTCAATTACACCAGTTACAGGATGATGAACGTCTTTGTTTCCTCTCGTGGCTTTTTGAGCCGAGTTCCCTGCTGGAATCATTATAATGTGATTTATTGATACATTTTTAATATCTTGAGCCGTAATGTTCAATTATCCCTTCACATTGAATCCCTGCAGGAGCTTCATGTCTTCACATCATGTCCTCACATCACGTTTGAATTTGTAATGCCTGGTTGCGTTTTGTGCCCGATTCTGATCCAAGTTCTGAGTTGTTCGATTCCTTTAAGATTCAGACTGAGTTTGAGTTTGTCATGTGTTGCTGGTACGTGCAGCAACAGGAAGTGGGGGGAGTGATCACCTGTACAGGAGAAAGTGAAAAAAAACAGGGAAGGCGTAGGCTGGAGCATTATCATGTACCCTTCATACCCAGAGGAATTCAACTGGCAACCCTACAGGTCCGAAAATCAATTCCATCAAACAGAAACAAACAAATGTTCCCCTTTTTAAAAAGGAACAAAGTAGAAAGAGCTACACACAAGAATCGTTTTCAGGAACTTTAAGGATTCAACATCTCAGGGTCGGATTCAACGTCCTTACATCCGGCGACACTTTGTTAAATTCTCGGCCCGAAGCATCTGCTGTGTATTCAGCCGTCACTGCACCTCCATGGCTATTTTTGGGAACCACTGGTTTAAAGCGGAGATGATTTTAAGCTCACACAAATGGATTCAAACTGATCTTCTCCCCTGCTGAGCCGGACCGACTCAAAAAGCCTCCAGCTGCACCGCGGAGCTGAGTGAGGCTCGACTCCCCGGACGCCGAGCGAGCCAGAGCCAATCAGGGTCAGACGCACTGAGCTGTGGACTTAGAACAAAGTGGAGGAATATACCAAAGTTACAGTCGCCAACTTCCTGAGTCTCTACGATTTGTCTTACAGAAGGAGGGAGACACAACATCACAACACAACACACTTCCTGAACCACAGATCAACGGGAAGCAGGTTTGGGATTGGCTGCACCTTGGGATGAACAGATCCCGAGCGAGTCCGAGTTTCTCCATCGTCTCTTTGTGCTGAAAGCTCCGAAGTAGTCCACATCTACACCTGAAGCCTGGTGAGACTGTGTTGCACTGATATGTATCTTTGTTTGAAGTGAAAAGCGACACAATCCAATGTTTGTGACCAGGTTTCTGTCATTTTACGTTGTTTCTTATCACACTGATGTTGATTCAAGTACCGTTGGCTCCGTCCCTCGATCGTAAGTGCACAGACCGCAGCTTTTTAATCCACTTCCTTCCTGCTCAAAGTTCCCAGCCCACAACCACACAGAGCTCTGGTCATCATCCGCCCCCCCTCCGGTTCAGGGTCGCGGTGAATGTGACTCCAGCTGGAATGAAAAGGGCCCTAATGAACTCTGCTATTGTGTGACCAGGATTAGAGTCAGTGTTCAGGAAAGTAATTCACTCTTTCATTTCAACTCATTCATTCATACTTTGTTTTCAAGCATCTGGGAAAAGTTTCAACAAAATCTGATTCCTTTGAGGAAAATGTGAAACTGTAAAAAACGTCCTTTAACTCTGCACGTTTGTTTCTGTTTAATTTCTACCTTTGTTTTTGAGCTTAAATTAAACACACAAATCAATAAAGCATGTTATTACCATGCAATGAAAAAATGTACAGGCAACATTCAAAGAGGCACTTCAGATTTTTTTAATTGTTTTAGTCTTTTCCATGAAAATAGGTAACTGTGGTGATTCTTCTGCAGTCGCCCCAGCGTCTAATTATTCAACCTGAAAGCTTTTCAGACACAGAATGCACCATTTGACTGATTGTTTAAGTGTGTGTGAATCTACCGGACATTTAGTTAAAAATGTCCGGTAGAAACACAGCAATGAGGGCAGGACGAGCAAAATGCCTCCGTAGTCTAGAGTTTCTAATTCCAGATCTTCGTGGTCTACGTTGCACAACAAGGAGGGAGTCTCGCTGGGCCGCGTAGACTGCATCCTTCCAAGGACACAGAAAGTCCTCTGAGACACAGCTCCAGTCTTGATGTCCCATCTTCCTGCAACTGCTCAGAAAGTCTGAACTATCCAAAGAAGTGGAAAAGAACCCAGACCACCTCTAGAGATCAGACTAACCTTGAGTTTGAAGGTCCGATCCAGACAAGGTGTGAAGGAGCTCTGTGTGTGCGTGAATTAGACATATGAGTGAAAGAGAACACTTTGGACATTTAAACAGTAGAAGAGCTGTATAATTATGTGAATGAATTTGACTCTTTAAGATAATAAAAGCAGTATAAAGAGGCTTTTTACCATTTGTTATCTTTAATATGCAACCAAGAATAACTTGAACTATGAGTGTTCAGTCCTCAGGCTTTGAAGGAACCTCTTCTGTACTCATGCTCTGCCTGTGAGGCGGAAACTCACCATTATTCCAGGAAAATCATCCCACTTGCTCTAAGTGACCTTTTCTTTTATAATGATTAACTTCAATGGGGCTGTGCATCGTAGCAAAGCTGTGGAGGAAAGAGTTTTCTCTGCAAGGCTGAAAAACTCAGTGTGAGGAAACCAGAGTTGACGCCTGAACAAAGTGAGATTAAAGCTGTCAAATGTCCATTGATCCACGGAGGTCGTGTGATTTCAGAGCAAAGGTAATCTACGAACTGATCCAAAGAGTTTATAACGTTGTTAGCATTAATGTCTTAAGTCTTCCAGGCTCCTCTCGCCAGCTTCAGCATCATCTGCAAGAAAAGAGATTATAAAACGTCCTCTGATGCATCTCCTTCCTCCGGAGGGTCCAGTGACTCGCTGTCGGGAAGCGACGGGCCAAGGTTAGCTGTTAGCATGCTAACTTCAGTAGATGTAATGAGGTCATTCAAATAGAAGCAAAACTTAGGGTTTTTTACTTTTTCTGAGAGAGTAAGTAAATAAACGTTAATGCTAACGTTAGCTACGTAGCAATAACAAAAAAGTACGTAGATGTGTGCTTCATCGTTGATGTTAAGCTGATTCCTATATTTTCTGATATTGTATATTGTGTAAGAAAAGAGTTTCCCCGTATTGATCTGAACAGAAACGTCTGAACAAACACTGGATGGACACTATATGATATTCATGTTCCCCAGAGGATGAAGGTTACACTTGCTGATCCTTTGCCTTTTCATCTAGCGCCATCATCGGGTCAAGATATAAATGTTATTGCGTTTATATTTAAGCTCACGATGGTTTTACGCCAAAACACATTTCATCAAAAAACAATAAACAAAATAAATGTTGAGTGTATGATGGCACTAAATGAAACATCAGAGGATCTGCAACGTTATAGCAGTTCATCCAGAGGGGAACATGAATATCTGAAATACATTTCGTTACATCCATCTTATAGTTGTTGACATATTATTCACCAAACTTCAGGAGGAAACGCCTTCAACTCTCCAGATGCTTCTGGAATGTGTCTGACAGATGTTTGACTCACAGACCAAATTAATAATTATAAGACTTTTTAAAAAGAGGCTTGAATTTGACTTGTTGTGAAATTGAGAGGAGAGCTCATTTTCCATCCACAGATCAACCTCAGAGCTCTAATCTAAAATATCTTATATCAAGTAACAGGCTCAGAAACGGATACGTGAACAAAGAAAAGACCCTAACCTTTGAATTTATAGATATTTACATCACTAATCATTTCCCATAAAGTGTTTCAAACCATCATAGAGAGAGCTGCTGGTTGATTACACAGTAAAGCTTGTGTTAAATTAACTTACAGGTAGAACAATCAATCAGCTTTGACACAGCTTCCTGTGGCGTCTGCCGCTGAGAGGGATTTTCACGTTTACTGATCTGAAACCAACTCAACGCGAGGGTCAATGGAGGTGGATGAATTATAAGTGAAGAGTAATTTCACACTCCACTTCCACTTCGTCACGGATGTTACGTCTGGTCATGTGACGTGGGGGAGGGGAGAGCACTGCTGCATGTTGAACACACTCATAAAAACACACAATGCTGTGATTCCACAAACAGGCCTCAAAATGGTGGATCCTAGGATTGGTTTGCTGAATTATTTCAGTTCAGTGGCTTATGGAAACTGAACTGCACATCACCACGTTCTGTTTACATCTCTGTACTACCTCTCCCACGGTGCAACAGTAGCTGCTGGTTGGGGGAGCTGTTGGGTAACTCTATATTTACATAGACTAAGACAGATGCTCTAAATTATAACATTATATAACTGTACATAGTAAGATCTTTAACTTACAATGTAAAATGCCTTGAGAGGGTGATTGTTGTGGTTTGGTGCTAAACAAATAAAACTAGTCTGTGATGTTGGGATGTAGTCTGTCTTTATATATTAGATTTAAAGTGCGTTTTAAATATTAGATACTGATATAGCTACAGTGGCTTCTCCTCTGATACATCACATAATGCTGCGTACAAACGAGGGCCGAGGTTTTGATGTAGATGAAAATGAAAGGATTTGTGCCACAGGTCTGAAATTCTAAATCAGTTTTTCTGAGGGTTCGATCAAGTTCTGTGGAGGAAACATTCAGACGTGGTGTTCACTGTTTATTTGACTTGTGTCTTGTATCATAAACAAACATCATATTGACACAAACATAAGGTTCAACACTTGTTTTAATGTTTCATTTGAGTATTTTCGCATGGTGCCACAGCTCTGTTATCCACCTCTTTAAAGTCTTACTTCAGTTCTGGTCTAATTTCCTGCTGCAGCCGGTGCTGAAGTTGGTCTCTGAGCCTCGTCTCCAGTGAAAATCCTCCAGTTTCACTGTGAGAGCTTGAATGTGGCAGCTGCTTTGTGTCAGTATTCGATGGATTTCCTCTGTAATACTCTGCTGAAGGCATCAAGTCCCGGGACAAAGTACATATCTGTGTTGGGTAGGCTCCTCCAGCCGTCAAATCATCCTCTATCCTCTCCCATTATATCCGACAGTGTTTCTGTAACTGGCGTGAGCAGAGGAGTGAGAAGACAACTTTGAAGTTCAATGAAGCGCTCCACTTCAAAGTTCTGCGCCGCAGGATTAGCCCAGGAAGGAGATTACTGTAATTGGCGACTGTAGAGGTGGAACAAAAGGTTTCCGCTTCGTCAGAGAGGTGGATGTTCTACAGTGAACCAGGGCTCACAAGTAGAGGCCTGTAAACCAAAGTAACCAAGTTGTTTTATAAAGAAAAGGTCACTTTTGATTTTATCGTTTCATTTTCCATTTAAAAGGCCAATTCATGCCTCTGCTTCTCTAAGATGAAGGAACAAACCACACCTTTATTTTCTTCGTTGGAGTTCTTTAAGAAAAAGTAATTTCTCTTCAACACTGCTCAGTAACACTTGCTATTGTTTTGAAGTAAACAGCAGTAAAAGAGACAGGAACTAAAACCAAGTGTTTCAGACAGAGGCTGAAAAGAGGAGCAGCAGCGATGGACAGTTTCTGAATGAGAGCAGAAATGTCTCCGGGAGGAGTTGACACGTTTCTACAGAGGACAGACTTCATCAATCACGTTTAGTGAAAACTTAAATCAAAACGTTACGATTGTTCTTAGTATGCACAGAGTCTGTATTAAAGCTATAATGAATCTGTTTAATGGTGCAGTCACTGTTGCCTCAGGATCAAACAAGCTTATATAGAATTTGCATTTTCTAAATCTAAACTAATTCCTGGTGACTGAAAACAATTTCACAGCATCTCATGACGCTGTAGAAAATATGAAAACTCTAGAAAGGTTCAGCTGTGTTACCTCGTGTTTATGTTCTGTTTTACTTATTTTTTACATGAATAACAGAAGCCATCAGACCTGCAGCTTTTCCACTGAACCGTCTCGCTGGCTCCAGGTAAACGCTCACGGTGACATTCATTAACCCTGAGACGCCGAGGAGGAGCGTGTAAATCCTCAGCGTGACTTCACAACAACACTGTGAAAAATGAGTTATCTCCTCGTTGCTGCTCTGGTTTTGGAACGCGGCTCCGTGTTTGTGCAGCGAACTGTTGAGTCGGCAAATAGGCAACGATTTCTAATTGTCGAACCGGAGTAAGTGGATGAGTTCCAAAGTGATTTAGTTCTGCCTGGTTTCTCCTCAATGGGCCGTTCGAGTGTTAACGTTCACAGAGTGAGACAGAGATCCGGGTAAGTGACCAAGTTAAGATTCACCTCTCATCAGTATCACCAGTAATAGCTCACTGAGCCGAGAGGAGAAGCTGAGTGAACACTGGAGATGACACACATTACAGGAACACTCCACACTATCGATCCTGAGACGCAGCTAAAGTGAAGGATGCTGCTCGGCCGGCTGGAAAACAATGAGTTGACGATCAGGTTCTTCAGAGTGGAGGGAACCTGAGGACTTCCTGTTGTTACAGCTTATTTATCAGAAAAGCTTCAGCATCTTTCTGCCTGAAGACTCTTGGATGATCTGTGCAGAGCGTGGACGTGGTTATGGTTGGAGGAGGTTAAGTTTTCATTCTGTTCACATTTAGAAACCAATATCTGGAATTCACCCAATTGGAACTTTCTTCTGTGCTTTACTCTCTGTGTGAAACACTTTCATTCTGTTGTGTTGTTGTTGTGTTGCACTGTTCATACTAGGTAGATTTCCTGTAAATCTACCTATTATCTCACGAACCCTTCCACTCATCGGCCTCACTTGGCTTGTGTATTGTTAATGAACTGGGAAGTGCAGTGCCGTGTTTGGTGGGATTTGAACATGCGATACCTTCAGTGTTAGAAGAATAAATAAGCAACCAGTGCTCTGTAGCACCTGTGTGTGTGTGTGGGGGGGGGGGGGGTGGTTTTTGGGGGGGGGGGGGCAGTGGTTCTTCAGCGGACAGGTGAACAGTAGTAAAGACATTTAAATTTCATAAAAGACATTCATAAACCAGGTAGGATGAACACAATGTGTCCTAGCTTCCCTCTGCACACAAACAACAAGTCAAAGTAAAAGTCAACTTTATTGTCAATTCTGCCACATGGATTAAATTCTGCTTCTCTCTAATTCACGGTCTTTATATATCAGTAGATTTAAGATATAAATACAAGTAAGTTAATTACATTACATGTATTATTTTACATTTGACAGCAGTTTGAGGAGGATGTAGCAGCCGCAGATAAAACACCTGGAGCTAGTGAATTGAAAAAGGTGGTTTCAGGACCTTGTTGGTGGTCGCTTTGTAAATGGTTTCCTCAGGTGATCTGATGCAAATGTGAAACATCAATAAGAAACATTTGGTTTTAACCTGGATGGTCAGAGGAGACAGGTGTGTGTGTGTGAGGAGGCAGCTTGTTATTGACACTCACACGGTGAGGACACGCACAGGCTTCAGTGGAATCACTTAGTTTTCACCCTGGCCTCTAATACTGTGTGTGTGTGTGTCTGTGTGTGTCTGTGTGTGTGTGTGTGTGTGTGTGTGCATGTGAGTAGCGTAGAGTGAGATTTCCCTTCAAGCCTGTTTGAGATTCATAGCTTTAGAATTGGACTCTAAAGTGCAGCGCGGCCTCTTTTTTAAAAGCATCCACAGATTCCGGCTCCTGTCTGGACCTTATCCTCCAGAGACCCACTTAAAAGTTTGGGCTTTTTTTTCAAAGTTTGGTGTTTAAAATCCATCATGACAACAAGCAGGGGCGAGCGAGGAGGAGGCGCTGTGTGCGTCAGAGACCTTTGAGTTTACCTGAGAGGAGCTGAGTGTTTCTGAGCCGAGGGGCACGGTACACCTGCACTTAATTAAAAACAACATGTACGAGCACTGTGACAAGTTGTTACCGCTGCTGGTCTGTTGTGTGTTCATCTACAAAACGTTCACACAGTTTGGGAACTAGAGAGAGTGAGACCCTGGATCTGCTCACAACACAGAGTCCTGACAACCTGTGAACACAGAAGAGAATAAACACAGAACAGCCACAGTCTTGATTCACAACAGATGAAAAATGAGTTATTGATTTTTGAAAACGACATCAGAGGAAAGTTCAGTCGAGGTGAAGTGAAGGTGACGGAGCCGAGCAGCAGCGGGAATATCTCCTCTTACACAAAAACAATTTGTGTTTGTGTGTGTGTGTGTGTGTGTGTGTTATTTCAGCCTCTCACTCTGGATCTCCATTAGACTCACAGATGTGTTGAACCCAGAATCACCTCTGAACCTTCGTATCAACGCTGCTGACAAACTGCTGCACTTCACGACTTCACACGTGCAGCACATGAACCTTCGGAGGAAGACGACTCACAGTGTTGAAAAGGAGGAATCCTGCTGAATAACCGTTTTCACAGAGCGAAGGTTTTTATGTTAAATCACTTTTCTTCTGTGGCTGGAAAAGTCCACACATCTTCATCCACAGATAATAAAAGATTTAAATGATGGACGACGTGTCTCTGTCTCCTCCAGGAATGAAGACAAATTACTGGAATACTCAGAGTCTGTGCAGTCCTGAATGTAGAGTGGAGCCGTGGTAACTAGGTCCCGCCCCTAAATGCTGGTTCAACCAATCAGGTCAGTCAGTCCCAGATGTCAATAATGACGTCTCAACAAATTAATTAAACCTAAAGTCATCAGAAATATGAAATATTAGAAACCATCGTTGTGTAACTTCTACTCTGAATTTCTTAGTTTGGTCCATGTCCCATCCACTAACATAGAGGAGGCCTGGTTAATGACACCAGAGGGTAATTACTTGGATTTGGTTTTGTTTTTGGAGTCGCCGCGTCGTCCATCTTTACTTGCGAGGGGGACACACAACTTACACACACATTCTGCCACTAGAGGTCGTTCTCTGAGAAGTTCAGATCCGGACGTCCGCTTCAGATGAAGAGTTAAAAACCACAGAGATCTAAAAAGTCACTTCTGCCTCTTCTGTCAAACACCTGCACAGAGACCAGATGAACCTCACTGTGCCGTCGTTATCACGTCACCAACACAAACTGAGGAGACGTTCGAGAAGATGGAGAAAGAGTCTCATCAGGACCGCAACCATGGCAACTGCTGTGGTTACTAGCATCCATCAGCTGTAACCATGGAGACCCTCTCTCCATCCTCTGAGCAGGAAACAGAAGTTTCTCAATGAACAACTGTTTGATCTGAAGAGTTTAACAGAGAAGAGAAAAATATTAATTAAAAATAATAATTAAATAATCATAAGTATTTGTTATAATCTTCATCTTCCTCCACCTCTTCTTCCTTATCCTGCTCTTCCTCTTCTTCCGTGTGCTCTTCCTCCTCTTCCTCCTCCTCCTCCTCCTCCTCCTC
>CM028859.1:1265863-1282569 GCA_016801935.1 Platichthys stellatus
ATTCTATATTTTATTAAATAATCTTACTACTTTGACTGTCGCCTTCATTCATTTTATCCAGCATCATACTTCATCTTTGGCTAGGCATGTTTGTTGTGCTTTAGAAAAGTCTCAGCCCACGTTCATCATATGAAAACTGATTAGTTTTGCCAGGTTGCCGACCCCTGGCCTACAGTAAGGAAAAACGGCACACATGTGTATCACGCCCATAAAAAATTATCTTGACACTCTTCGCCACACCCAATGGAAAGTCTGACATTTTGGATTGAAATTTAATTTGGCTGGATTTTTTATGTTTTGACACCCGCTACTAATTTCTACTTCTTCTACAAATTTCATGGGATCGACCTGACATTTAATATATAAGAGACTTTCTGAATAAAAGTTGTATAAAGTTTTTGTAAGGGGGTGTGGCACTGAATTTTGAGGACTGGCCAGAAAACAATTTTTATGAAACAATTGACTATAAAATAGGTGCAAAAGGTTTCTAACGTCACTTTGCACAATAGACTGTATATAAAGAATTCAACGCATACAAGGTCCAGCACACAAACAATGATAAAGTGACAGTGTATTGTTGGCCTGTTTGAGAACTCAGTTTTGCAAAGAAATAATTCTGAGGTAGGATCTTGAGCGTATCCAGGGGCGTTGTTAGGCCTGTTTTAGGGGGGCTGAAGCCCCCCTAAAATGTTCCTCAGCCCCCCCATTTCATTATTGTGAATTTTTTTTTTTTAACTTAAAACTATTGTTTGTTTTATTCATGGACAAGTTATTTATAACTCTAACATGCTACATATGTGAGTATGTTTCTGGTTTGTATGTTTTCTCCCCTTCAAATTACAATCCAATAGCCTCTCATCATACTTAACAATAAAAGACCGGGCACTAGGACCTTGGGGAGTCTGCATCGGGGCTGCGCGGGCTTTCTCACTCTGCCAAGTAACGTCTCTCATCAAGACAGCAGGATGACAGCCAAGGAGTTTAGCTCATAGTAAATGATGCACGGAGTGAAATTGTAAGTACAGGTAGTTACAGAATGTGGCTCTGTAGATGTTAAGGATTGTTACCTGCTTAAATTTAGGTTTACTTGAGGCAAATGAAAGGGAATATTGTAATGAGCTATGTTAACACTTAGCTAGCTAGCTAGCTATTTTGTTAGAAAATGTCTCCAGTGAGCAAGAGTGTGAACGAGCAGATTTGAAATGTAAGAAATAACTATCGACAGCTCTCTATTCTTTGCATTAATATCTATCTCTAGTATTTAAAACAATATTATCAGTGCCTATTATTCCCTTCTGCTCATAATACAACAAATAAACAACCCAGAAGTGACACTGGCAGGTCCATTCTCCATCCATTGTGTGTGGTCCCTTTAAGAATTAGGATTTGGGAGTGACGCGGATATTGAAAACTAGTATATCCTTCCTTTACAAGCAGGAAAAACAATTTCTCTCTATTTGAGAAAAGTTAATTTTTGTGTTGTCAAATTTCACAATGACCCTGAAATTCTGTCTCTTCTGTCATCATATACTGAATGAATGCAAGCAAAGATACAGAGAAAAATCACAGTCTTTCTGATTGAACCAATCAATGAACCGTCTGAAACAATGGATATCTGCAGTCCCAAATGAGCCCTGAAAAAAAAAATTGGCGCGCAGACATTCAGCATCCTTAGGGGCTAAGCCCCCCCTTTCTTTCAGTCCTAGAAACGCCCCTGATCCAGATGTTCCTAATAAACTAAACACTTCATGTATATTCATGATAGTATATAATATTTATATATGAATATATTATAATGATGATACTTCCTGTTGGACACTTCATGCAGCAGTGTAGGGTTAAAGTTTAGATCTGAGTCGTGCTTCAGAGCTGCTGTGAGTTCTCCTCTGAAACCCGGGAGACGACTCGTCTTCCTCCTGTCTGCTCCCCTCTGTCCGGCTGGAGCCGAACTTTGCTCCCACAATGCATCTGACTGACAGCTCCTCTTGTGAACGTCCAGCCTGACAGCTGATGACGGATCAGCTGGAGACGGCCGCGGCACTCGTTGGCTTTGTTTCCTCACTCGACTCGTGAGGGTGAAGTTTTGATCAGAGATCGTTGCTCTGCTTGATCTCCTGTGTTGTCGCACGTCTTTCAGGAAGACGTCACTTTGCTGTGTCCTGATCAGTCGCAGTTTAAATCAGTGATTTGTTTTTATGTTAAAATGACAGAATCGACTTCCTTCACATCAACGCAGCATCATTGTTTGCTCCCGTCCTCACGATCTGATTTGTGGAATAAAAGCTTTTCTGCATCTCAATCGTCTGAGAGTCTCACGACTGCAGAGCCTCAATATCAGAATGTGACAAATCTAATTACAGGCTCCAGAATATTGACCGTGAAGGATCATCTCTCTGCAGCGGGTTCCACAGAGAGACTCCGGAAACACGGACATGAATCTGAAAACATCAGGGAAACTGGTTTCTGATCAGTTTATGTTTCCTCAGTTTGTTGGTTTGTTTGTTGGTTTGTTTGTTTGTTGGTTTTTCAGCAGTTTGAAACGATTTCCAGTAAACTTGGTTTGGTGAAGAGAAGAATTCATAAAATGTTTGTGCTTATTGAGGAACATTGTGGGATAGAACATTTTTTATATTATCGATATGAAACAAATCCGACATATTTAGAGGACTGATATTATGAGTGTGTTGGTGAAAGTCATGTGCTCAACTCAGTTGAAACTGTGTTGAAGTGGATCTGATGTCCAGAGTAACTGGTGTGTGCTGCGGTGCTGGTGCTGCTGGGATATCTGGGAGGGGGGGGTAATGAGGCGTGGAGCGACGCTGAGATAACCTCATTATTCTGAACCACTCGCTCTAAACGCTCTGCAGCTCCACCGGCTACTGAAGCAGCACCGGAGTGCGAGTCGCCAGGTTAATCGTGCATTCACAAATCAGAGTGTGTGTGTGTGTGTGTGTGTGTGTGTGTGTGTGTGTGTGTGTGTGTGTGTGTATGTGCACACATATTTTTTCAGCAGAACCAGTTCTTGGAGTTTTTCTGTTTTCATTCAGATAATATTCATATTTATTTAGTGATGAACATTTGTGTGAAAATCACTTTAACATCATCTCATATTTAAGCCACGAAGGAGAAGATCTGCTCCACGTTTCTGTCGTGTGCGTCAAACAGAAGAAGAAGTTCGACTCCCTCCCAAGGTCCCTGAACTCATCTGGAAATCTTTCTTATCTCAGCTCCTCCTCCTCACTTCTCACCAGCAGCAGCGTCTTCCACTCGTTCAGCCGCTCAGAGAATTCAACTGTTCAAAATCCAAACTCCTCTCGGTATCTGCGCTCACAGCCTCGTCCACGACGTGCTGAGAATACTCCAGCAGCATCTCACCGCTCCACCGTTCGTCCAGGTCAGAGACTGACGCCACTTTACTGAGACACAATCGATGCAGAAGATTTTTCCGTCCAGAGCTGCAGCTCGTGTTGAGAGGAGAGAGGGAGAGAGAGAGAGGGAGGGAGAGGGAGAGGGAGAGAGAGAGAGAGAGAGAGAGCGTTATCTGACTGACCCGTGGAGAAGCTCTCTGTGGTGCAAAGGTTGATGAGAAGGAACTCTGTCCAGAAAGTAGCCTGACACTTTCCTGTAGTCAGTGTTTCTCCTTCGAAGCAGCAGCAGAGTGCTCCGGGTCCGACTTGTTCACAACAACAGGAACATGTGGGGAACATCCAGGTGAGGGGTGGAGCCTGTAGAGCAGCAGGGGCGGAGCCTGTAGAGCAGCAGGAGGCGGGACATGACCTATAAACTCTGCTGTGGATGAGATCAGTGTTGTTGTTTCCAGCTCGTCCACACCGGGGTCGGCCCTCATCATCTGGAATCTCCTCGTGTTTCCAAGTTGACGTCTTCATCTTCTACGTGTCCGGCTCCTCTTCTTCATCCTGAGATGTTTGTGTTCTTCCAGTTTCATGTCACGTGTTAGAAACCTCATCAACACGTCCACTCGCTCACTGGGAAGCTTCCACACGTCGTCCTGCTGCAGGAAAGGTTGCATTTGTCCCAGTTCATTTGTGTTCTCACACACAGAACCTCCAGAACACGTCAGTGGTTCAGTTTGTCGTTGGGTCTTCTGTGGTTCTGAAGCTTTTCTCACAGCTGCAGTTTGTGTGGCGACAGGACCCTGATAACTGACCTCAGACTCATGTCGGTGTTTGTGTTGCTGATGGAGTCACTTCCACTGAAAGTGTTGTGATGGTGTGATTTCCTCATGTGATCTGTTACAGACTCAACAGCTGATCTGACTGTTTTTTTATCGGAGTCTCAGTTTAGTATTTAGATTTTGAATGTCATAATTTATTCGAAGTGTAAATGATTTCAATGCTGGTTCATGTTTTCTTGAAATGATTTATTTACCTGAGGGAACGACCCAGAGCGTCTTGAGCTGTAAGATCTCAGGACGTCTTGAGGTTCATCACTGAACTCACAGCTGTGATCCGACGACTCGGTCGGATGTTGACACTCAGTCTGAACGGATCCAACAAAAACTCTACACTTCTCCAGAAAACTTGGGGGAAAGTTTGGAAATATAGATCCTCACAACTTCCTGCTGATTGGATCTTTTCCATCAGTACACAGCTCTCGCTGATTGGTCAGCCTCCTGTCACATGACCTCCTTCCATAACCAGCATCAGCCTCAGCTACCAGAGCAGAACCCAACATGAAGAAGTGTTTCTGACCCGGTTGCTAACAGCTGTTCAGTTAAATTCTGTATTTTACAAGGACACAACTGTTTACATGTGGAGGAGACCAGATGTAAAGTGTAATATCAACGTGATATGAGTTTTCCATGCGTGTTAGTTCAAACCAGGATTGTCACATGGATTTAACTTCAGTCGAGTTGTATGTACAGAACCTCAGGCAGGAGCCCCCCCCCCATCAGCTTTAATGGCCTCTTTTGTTTCTCACATCGAGTCGTTGCAGAGCAGTTAACTGACCAACAACAGACCAGGATCCCCCCCCCACCACACACACACACACACACACATACACACACACAAAGGCAGCTGTTTGATATGCTAATGCTTTATGCTACGCTAAGCTATTAGCAAGACAGTCATTACATTCTATAATGTTCATGGTTCAAATAACAAATAATAATTTAGTTGTTTATTTACGAATCTTTTGGATCAACATGATAAATGTGTAAACTAATAAAATAACAGGTGTCATCATTTTTTATCTTTTATTACTCTTTAAAACCTCTGAGCTGAGCTCGTAGAGATTAAAAGACGTGAAGGAAACATTTCTACTGCAGAGGTCAAAGGTTAAATATGCAACTCCAGTGTGAGTGAAGCCTTGTGACCTTTGACCTTTGCCCAAACACAGCGTGACGTGTGAACCCTGAAGTTTCCTCCCGTGACGGAGGATGCAGCATGAACATTGACAGGAAACCTTTATTTACACTGTTTGTTCGACGTGTCAGTTCAATCCAGAATCTTTCGTGGTTGATTCATATTTCATGTCTCATCATCACTTCATGATGACTCGTTGTTTCCTTTCATTCGTCGTCTCATACGTTGTTTTATGTTGATCATGTTTTTCAGGGGGGGTTTCCTGTCGCACTCGGTGACGCCGGCTCCTCCATCTTCTCCCACACTTCCCATCTGTGAATCTGGTGAGGAGCTGGTGTTACTGGTGGTTCCCCTCCTGCTCGGTGGTGGTGTGTGGGCGCGGGAGGAGGTTTTTTCCGTCGTTGTCGGAAACAGATTCACGTGAAGTGTAAAATCTGTCGTGAGGAGACAATCACCGGTTCCAGTGTCTGTCTGCGTCTCGGAGACATGAAGGAATCAGAAAGACGTGGCTGATGTGCGGAGGCGTCAAACTCTCTCAAGCGTTTTCTTCTCTCTTTGTGGTCGGCTCCTCAGAGGTCACGTTGATGTGACTGGGTTTCAGATTGTTTTTCTTTTTCAAGTGTCAGTCAAGTGTCCGTGTGGAACTCCGGAAAAACATGACAGAGGTCATCCGTGGCTGTTTAAGGTCGTTTTACTCCTCTGCTCTTTTCTCATCCTCTTTATTCTCAAGCTGGGAAATAAGAACATTGGCACAGCAGCGTTCAGACGAGTCTTTAAAACACGACATGTTTAGCTGTTGTTAATAAAAAAGACCTATCGATTGTTCGGATTCAGACCGTGTGTGTGTGTGTGTGTGTGGTGTGTGCACGCGTGTGTGTGTCTGCACAAACGAGACGCCTCTGATGGATGTGATCTGCTCGCGGCTTCAAATGACCTGTTCGGTTTTTAATGAGCTTTTAAAAGGACACACACGCAGGTGACCTGTCATGGCCACAGGGTGCTCACCCACAATGCCTTGCTCTCCCACACCTAATCCCCTGGCCTCTGACCCCTCCATTGTGCCACGCCCTCCTCTGATTGGACGGACAGCAGAGCTCAGCGGTCATGTGATGAGCTGATGAGGTCATCTGGGAGGCTTCCTGTTTAATGAGCTGCGGCACAGACACGTTTCTGACCTGAGAGGTTGAAGAGGTGAAGTGAAGCTGCAGAATCCAACTGATGTGAAAACACAAACTCAACACAACTCGCTTCATTAGTTCATTAGTTCCTGTTGTGAACGTGTGTGTGTGTCATGTTGTGTTCTCTTGTGATGATACTTCAGAATTGTTCTTTGTCGTTAGTGAGTCGTCATCAAACTCTTCTACAATATTCTGTCACTTCTTAATGTTTGTGTTCAGAGCTTTTTGGAAAACTTTGTGTTCATCCTACCTGGTTCATGCGTGTGTGTTTGTGCGTGTGTGTGTGTGTGTGTGTGTGTGCGGGCCTACAAGCCTACAAGTTTGAATGATTTACTCTGAACAGCACCGACATCCCATATTGCTCTGCTGTCCTCGCACTCACAGAGGCTGAGCGATGACGCCCCCTGTGAAACATCTTCTATATCAGTTGTGACAACATGTGATTCTTACACTGAAAAGCTTTTAATAATTGATGTGTGACACAGACACACACACGCACACACACAGACACACACACACACAAAGGCTGTGGTGTGCCAGCGCTGCAGGGTTGTGATTGAGTCTATAATCTATAAGTTGTGTTCTCAAACTGAAGAGAGGAAAACGATTCAAAGATCTTTATTGTCTTGAAACTCAGGTACAATGAAAGTTACACATCTCACTCTTGTTAGTGTCACAATCAGCCACACAACAGAAACGAGAAGCTAAATAATGTGAGCGATTCGGGACGTGAAGCTCGTTCAGTCTGTTCACTGATTCGTCACATTTCAGTAAATCGCTGCAGTGGAGAAGAACTAAAGGAGAAAAGCTGCAAACACAAATTTGACTTTATTTCTTTTTATTCTTTGTTTGTTTATTTTTCAAGTTGAACAATCGTTGTGCAGCGACGCTCACAGATATGAACAGTTTGAAGTAATCAGCCTTTATTCTTCATTCGTGCAGATAAATAAACAACAGCTGTTTACTTTTAATACACTGTCCTGGAGCTGAATAATATAGTGTGTGTGTGTCTGTGTATGTGTGTGTGTGTGTGTGTGTGGGGGCAGTCAGAGCACAGAAACATGAAGAGCTCTTGTGTACGTGTGTATCTGTCGATTATCGTATTATTTATACAGTCGTGTGGGAGGAAGCTCGGAGAGAGAGAGAGGGAGAGAGAGAGAACTTCTGCCCTTTTTCTATAACTGAAGTTTTCTTCCATGTTTTTAAACCGTTGTTCCTGTTGAGTACGCTCTGTCCAGTGTGTGTGTGCGTGGGCACTGTGTGTTCAACACAGCTTGTTGGAACCAGTGTCAAACCTCTGGTCACATCTGGAATATTAATGTGGAGACATCTATTCAGGATCCAAATTTCAGGTTCAACTGTTGGAACTGGTTTCAATGGAAAAAATTAGATAAATCATATTATACAGTGAAGTTCATAGTGAGTCCATGTGGCCCCTGTGGACAGGATGTGTGAACATGTTTCTAGAACCTCCAGCTCCGTGTGTTTGACCTCGTTGATCATTTACAGGCAGCGAACGTCTCACGGTCACTTTGTCTCAGGAGGAAGACGCCTGAGACATGTGACGTTCAAGTTCACTCTGTAAATCACAGCTCTGTGTTCCTGTTTCACTTTTCTGTCTCAGTCAGACACATTTACAGAATGAACCTTTGCCTTGTGGTAACTAAAATAATTAATAATGCGCAATGTTGTTTTTTTAAAGAGAAACAATTAGCTGATAGACTAATTACTTTTTAATCTGTTTTTAATATGTGAAATAATCATGTAACAGCAGCGGAGTTGAGTTAGAGGCAAAAAGAGGAAGAGGAAAGATCTGGTGAAATTACAAAATAAAATGAAAAGATGCGATAAAATAGAAATTAAGTATCTAAAATACAGAGAGAAGAATATATATATATATATATATATATATATATATATAGTATATAAACAGAACTGACCGTTATAGAAGTGTGTGTGTAATGTTGCTTTCTCTTGTCCTGTGTCGATACTTCAGAATTATTCCTTGTCGTAAGTTGTCGTCCACAAACTCTTCTACAATATTCGGTCATTTTTTATAGTTTATGTGCAGAACTTTTTATAAACAGTCTGTGGTGCAGAGTGAAAATGAGAATTCACAGACAGAAGCTGTGGACACTTCACTCTCAGGAGGGAGGAGGAGGAGGTGCAGCGGGTTCGACGGGGAGACCAGACACCACCCCCCCCCCCTTCTCACCCAACTGTCCGGGAGCTTTTCTCTTTTCACCTTCCTCCCCCCCCTCGTGGTGTTTATGTGCAACCCTCCTGCAGTGTTAACACCCTGTGGACAAGTAAACGTGACCTTTGACCCCATAACAAGGAGCGAAGTGTCGATGTCAAGTTGTGAAGTCGTCTGGAGGCGTCACCTGATCTCTGTGGCAGAGCGGGCGACGAATAAAAGATCAGGAAGTGAAGTCGACCTCTGATGGTTGAAGGTCAAGAAGAGTCTCTGCAGAGCAACCACTTGTGCCTCTCTTCTTCCACATACAAACAAATCTAAAAATATGAACCTCCCTCTTTTTCCTCATAACAAAACACTATTGATAACGTGTGTGAGTGTGCGCGTGTGTGTGATAGTGTATGTGTGTGTGTGTGTGTGTGTATAGGTGTGTGAGAGAGAATCAGTGATTTTAATTATTCTCAGCAGGAATTAGTTGGTTTGACACTGACAACAAAAAGATAAATCAGAGTCGTTTATTTCTTCAGTTCATTTTAAAGATAATTTATTGATTTAAAGTGCAGATATAAATCTAAATCTGTCGAGATGAGAATGTGACTGAGGAGAAATTCCTCAAAACAACATTAAAATCAGATAAATGTGCGTTTCTCTGAAAATGACCTGGAGTAACCTCTCTGAAGACAGAGCTGCTCACACTTCACTTCACAGCAGCAGATTACAGACGTTCTTGGCGTCGCCCGTGTTTAGGGTTGAGTTTCCCCCGAGGCGGCGGCTCCAGGTAGAGCACCACTCGTTTCCGGAGTCGAGATAAGAGCAGAGGAGACGCAGCAGCTCCCAGAGTTCCCGTGGATCCACTCCACTGATCTCAATCTTTAACGAAGCGTCAATCAGCAGAGCTTCATCCGCTCAGACGTGCAGCGACTGGTTCAAATCCTGTCTGTATGTGTACTGGGAAATTAGTGTTTGCTCCCCCACAATGCATCTGTTAATGTGGAACTTCCAGGCTCCAACATGAGGTCACATGTAGAAAATGAGAAACTGTTTGCAGGTCCGACACGTCTGAGCTGAAATTCAGTTTCATGTTCAGGTCATAAATTGAACCGATGAAAGTCATAATCTGGTTGTAAAGCATCGATCTAACGACCGGGAGAGGAATGAGGCGAGTTCCAGGAAAAACATTCATGAGCCTCAAACAGAAACAGACGGGAAGAAGCTGCAGAGTTTTGTTTTGGGGAAAACAAAGAAAATCTGATGTTTACTGAGAAACAGGCAGAAAGTTCCGAAGCAACTGAGGGAAAGATTTTAGTTTTACACATACAGAACATTTTAGAGAAAAGTCCGGACTTCAGTTCATGTCGGAAAAAATAATTTAAAAGTTTAGGTCACGGTTTGTGTTGGTTTCCTCTGCAGCTTCAAATTGTCCTGGACTGAACAGATTTAATGAAACTTTCAGATTTAATGAAACCTTCTCATGCTCGTCAGGATCAGGTGAAACACGTCTGTGCAGAATTTAATCTTCTTCATCTCTCCTGCATGATTAATCCAAACCCTCCTCCTCTTCCTCGGCCTGAATTCCACAGCTATAAAAAAGAAAAACCAACAAAGCTCCTCTCTTTTATTCCTGACAATATGTAAGGTGACACCGCTTCTTTCTCCCTCTTCTTTCTCCTCTCTCCTCCCCTCTGTCGGACGGAGCCGAAGCCCCCGGGGGGAGGAAGAGGAGAGGGGGATGAAATCAGAGCCGTTCCCTCGGAGGTAGAGGAGATTTATGAGTGTTTGTGCACAGGGAGGAGGAAGAGGAGGAGGAGGAGGAGGAGGAGCAACAGAGGTCGAAGAATCAGGATAGACGTTTTTAGAGGGAGAGAAGGTGTTGATGTTCGGAGGTAAAGAGCTCTGAATGAGGAGGAGGAAGAGGAGGAGAAAGAGTGTTTTCTGTGTGCGGCCGACCCTGGACTTGTTACCACATGTTTAGGAAAGGAAATCTCCAGGTGGGACGACAGGACAAAGGTCACTCCCACTTCCTCCTGAGCCACTCTACTACATGAGTGAGTTTGTCTCTGCAGGCGTGATTGTGTTACTGTGCGTGTGTGTGTGTGCGTGTGCGTGTCTTCCTCTGTTGTGATATTGTGTTGGAGATTAAATCCACCTCTGCTTCTCCTCTCGTCTGTTGATTCATCAGATCCCTCGTGCGTCTGCTGACTTGTATTTGTTTTGTGTTTGAGGTTTCATTAGGAAGTCTTTACACCTGCTTCCTCCATCGCGCCGCAGGAGACACAACGCGTTGTGATGTTGAACACTCAGACGCCATGTTGAGCTTCACCTCCTGTGGTTTCAATCCACAGGAGGTGAAGTTTAACATCCAACATTTCTGTGTCAAAACACTTGCACTTCCTCCCCGTCGAGAAACTGAGCTAAACATCTAAAATACGAACGCTGCCATCTTGTGGTGGACGTCATTAAGAGTCAGGGGCTCGACCAATCAGGAGTCAGTATCAGCCTGTTTGTATATCATCAAATACCTAATTAAACCAAACTCGTCAGAAATATGAACACTTGAACAAACATCACAAGGATGAACTAGAATGACAGAAACCAACTTTGATCTGTACGTCTGCCACCAGGGGGCGATCAAGGCTTTATCGTTTGTGTTTATATCAGCGATACAACAGCTCCAGTTCATTTCTAAAACATTATGGCTTCATTTTGGGAGGAAGTGGAGACGCGTTGTATATCTTTATTTATATTTGGACGGTTTCTACACAAATGGAAACATGAGAACATTGTTTTTTCCTTTGTCTCATGTTGTTCTCTTTACGAAGTAGTTGGAGTAAATATTTCCATAAAACAGACAAAAGAACTCAATCACATCAGATTCTCACGAAATCCAGGTCATAACAAACATAAGATGTTTTTACAAACTGAAAATGATTCACTTGATAAAAACGAGAACAATCATCTTCACTCTGGTTTTTCATAAGCCTCTTAGATTTTATATTCCACGTACAATCAGGAAGATTAATGTCGTCTATCAATGATCCTCTTTAGATAGAAGGGAGGGACGTGACGCTGCCGACACATGTCAGCATCGGTCACACACAATACACACTGTACACACTGTACACACCCAACACACGGTACATAGACACACAACATGCACCGTACACAAACACAACACACACGTATATAGGGTACACACACACGATAATAATTGTACTAACACACACACAGACACACACACACTGTACATATACACACACTGCTAACTTTAGAAAGAATTGTGTGGTAAAAGGAGGTAAAGATCTGTGGGCGAGAGACACAGCAACAGACAGGGAGAGAGAGAGCAGTGTATCATTATGAATTCCTGGCTGTATCTGCCGAGCTGCAGGGAAATGAAATGAAAAGGTCGTCCTCGGTCACAAAGCCACTAATCCACCTTACTCCCATAAATCACACAGGAATACACTCGACCTCACGGAGCCGCCGACACTGGAGCAGATTAAGTCGAGAACGACTCCGTGAACCAAAGGAACCAAATTAAAACCTGAACAGGAGAATGTCAGGAACCAGAGAGGCCGAGACGCGGAACCAGTTCAATGTGATGAAACGTGAATCTGATCGGAACCAGCTTCATGTGTTTGTTCCACAGTTTCATTTGATCTGGTTAGTTCTGGTTTCTCATTGTAATGTAGGGACTAAAGAAGTTTGTGTGATATACGTACGTCCTGTCGTCATCGGGTCCGTGGGCGGAGTCTACCTGTACTGGACTCTGATTGGTTTGAAGACGGCGTCTGACGTGGGCGTGTTGTCCGATGGTGGGGGGGGTAGTAGTAGTAGTCTTTCTGTTTGAACGGATAAAATGGCAGATAGCTGGCTATGGCTACGTCTGACGGAGTTTTATATAACGCTACATTTTAGTTTCAAAGTAACTAACTGTGGTTATTTTTCACGCCCACATTATAAGTGTTATGAAAATACTGAGGTGTAAAAATGAGCCCGTCTACCTGGGTGTCATAAAGCAGAGGAAATACTTAAATATTGTTTTAAGGAACGGACGTGTAGAACTAAGAGTTTTAAAACACAAAGACAGAAACACGACGCAGCTGGATCTGAACGACCGATCAGATTACTGTATCGTAATCAGATTACTGTATCGTAATCAGATTACTGTATCGTAATCAGATTACTGTATCGTAAACACAGTGTGTGACGTGGAATGTGTGAAGGTGACAACAAAACAACGCTGTCCATGACAAACATACCTGCGTCTTTCCTAGGAAATCACAGGTTGGTATGAGCGAGTGGACGTGTGTGTCTGTGTGTGTGTGTGTGTGTGGGGGGGGGGGGGGGGTGGGGGGGGGGGGTTCTGTCAGGTCAGCAGATGGAGTGAGTGCAGTAGATTACGCATCTCCTCTCTTATCTCGTCCTCTAATGCAGGAAGCGTCTGCTGATTATTCTCTTCATCAGGACTCTCCCTCTGTGATTAGCTCGGTGCTAAAAAGCCCTTGAGTTGTAGCGGGGGGGGGGGGGGGCCTATTTTTTTGGCTTGCTGCTTTCAACTCTTAATCTCATTATACTGCGTGTTCGCTGAGTGGAGAGACGCCTGAGATACGACCCAGGAAATGATTTATTTATCCTTTAACATCAGGAGTTAATGCACCGAGATGAAACCAACGTGAAGTCACACAACGAGATAAGGTCACGAGGCTCAGACCCTGAAAACCATGTGAAGATAATGGACCAACTAAAGATGGACGACGAGTCTCCACTTCCTTCAGAAAGCAGCTTAAAATAAATTGGACTTAAACGCTGCCATCTTGTGGTGGTGGAGGAGCAGTGGCATCGAGGTCCACACACGTTCTCGACCGGCTACAGATCATCAATAATGAATTAAAACTAACCTTATCTTTAACATGCGTCAGTGTGATAATTTAACGTCTACTTTCACTTTTAAACGTTTAGTCCATGTCCCATCTGCTAACATAGAGGAGACAGTGTTTATAACCTGTTCTGCAGCCAGCCACCAGGGGGAGCTGCCAAGTCATCCATCTGTATTTACAGTCTACAGCTGCGTCTTCTGGAGAACGTGGTTTGGTGTCACCAGCTCATCCCGCCCTTATCGCTGCTGCTTAGGAACACAACTGAAGTTGGACACCCCAAAAAAGTTGTGTTCAGTGTGTAGAGTTTAGTGCCATCTAGTGGTGAAGTGTCATGTTGCAGCTGAACACTCCTCACCACACCCTCCCCTTCCAAACATGAACCTCAAAAGGTGAGTTTATCCAGTCTTGGCAAACGTTCGGTTGAGTTGAATCTTGATTCTCAAGCGTCAGACATCTCGTCACATGCCGGCACCTGTTTGAAAAAGGTTAGTCACTGAAGAGCAATGCATCCTGGGATATGTTGGGCGCCGGAAAGGATCAATCTGGTCCAAGCCTTCTCTCCCTAGGAGTTTTAAAGGACGGATTTGAAGGAGCCTTCCAGATGGGACGGTCAAGTGTCTTCACTGTGATCTAATCGGTCTTCAAATGCAGCCTCTGAGTTTAGAGACATCTTGTTTTTACTGGAAGTGACTCAGACGTCTCCAAAGTTTCCACACGAAGACGTCTTCACAGAGGAAAGACTCAACGTCTGACCTCAGTCATTTGTTTCTGGACGGACAAACACAGACTCCAGTGAGCGAGCAGCAGTGAAACTCTTTCAGAGGAACAGGCGGAGTCTCTGTGGTCACCGTGTTATCCTTTAATTTACAGCCATTACACCGAGTTATCTGTGGAGCCTCCGCCCGGCGCCTGCCCACGTCGTCCCTGCAGTGATGTCCTCAGCTCTGATTAGACGAGCGAGGAGGCTGCAGAGCGCCGCAGTCCTCCAGCACCTCCTCCTCCATCGCCTCCTCCTCCAGCACCTCCTCCTCCAGCGCCTCCTCCTCCTATCGACGGCCGAGCCTTTTGTTTTTACGGCTGCGATTAGAGGAGCGAAAGCGTTTTGTGCAGAATCAACAGAAGCTGCGAGTGAAAGAGGTTTTCAGTGTCACTGTCCCTCACTTTTATATCCTCACTGTTTCTGCTCGTACACTGAAAGGCCAAATCCCCCCCCACCTGATAACCCTCCACCTTATTTACTGATGCTTCTCTCTTTTCTTCTCTTCTCTTTTCTTCTCCTCGGCTGCCGTGTTTCTTCTCTTCTCTTGTTTTTGTATCTTTTCTTTTCTGTCCTCAACCCATTTTCTTCCTTATCATCCTCTTCCTCCCACTTATCTTCCTCCTCCCTCTGCTCGCTCACCCCATCGCTCCCCTCTTTTCTTCCCTCTCAGCACCTTTCATTGCTCTTAACGACGTACAGCGAATACATCAGCCTCACTAATTAACTCATAAATCATCTCCTCTGAGCTCAAACGTCTGCTGGGTTCAGATTGTAGTGTTTTTAATAACGAGCCGTGTGCGTTTGTCCTGAATGAAAATGTTTCTGGTTCACAGAGAGTCATTGATGAAATCCTGCAGAACATTCAAATTAAATTAAATTATAAGACCCGTCAGTCATTTTGACAGTAACTTACTTTGGATCCATAAAAATGTCTTTTAAAAATCAGTCTGTGATGAACGATGTCAAACTTTAAAATGTCTCCTCTGCTGTGACTCTACGATTCTTAAAGGTTCAATAAAGTTCAGATTTTAAGTTAAACTAACAGCTGATCGTTAAAACAGTTTCAACATGAACACTTTTCATCTGCGGCTGCTGAAGAACCAGAGTTAATATAAAAATCAAGCTGCTCCTTCAGTGTTAAACCTTCACTGTGGTTCTGATTGTTATTATCCAACTTGTATTAAGATTAAGATTAAGATTCATTTATTCGTCCCAACCACAGGCACACTCATGCAGGTAGGGAAATTTAACCTCTTCTTTTAACCCATCTGGTGCGGGACACACAGAGCAGTGAGCGACCATGTACAGCGCCTGGGGAGCAGATGTTGGGGGAGTCAGGTGCCTTGCTCAGGGGGCACTAGACAGGGTAGGGAGACTCTTGGATTTTTGGACAGATCAATCCAGGTTTGTCTTTTGTTGTCTCTCCGTGGAGTCGAACCAGAGACGAACCAGAGACCTTCTCTGCCCATAGTCCAAGGTTCTGCCACTA
Source organism: Platichthys stellatus (assembly GCA_016801935.1). Taxonomy (NCBI): domain Eukaryota; kingdom Metazoa; phylum Chordata; class Actinopteri; order Pleuronectiformes; family Pleuronectidae; genus Platichthys; species Platichthys stellatus. The sequence goes on from CM028859.1 coordinate 1,281,692, forward strand.
GACCACCGCCTCTCCCTGACACAGGAACAATACGTTTCTGAGGAAACGTACGATGGGAAGTCAAACTACATGCTGATGACGGGGCAGTTATTCTTACGGTTAAACAAAAGGAAAGAACTCGAGGCTGACGCTGGTAGTGAGTCATGTGACAGGAGCCTGAGGAATCATTAATAAAAAGACTTGATCTGCAGCAGGTTGAGTCTACGTCTGTTTTCAAACGTGTGAACGGCAGGTTCATCCAGGGAAAACGTAGCGGTGAGGACGTCGCCTCAAACTCCACAAGTTGATGGTGAAAGCCTCTGATGGTTTGTTTCTGCTGGAGGTCACGTTCACGTTCCTCAGAGGAAACTCGTGTTGAAGCTGCGTTTTCTGTGTTTCTGCGTCCGGCTGATCCAGATGATTTGTGTCTGAGGTCCTGACGGAGACGAGTGGAGCAGGAGCTCGGTGTAGGGTTCAGGATCCACGCTCATATTTGACGGAACGTGTGAACGTGATGCTCGTCATTATTTCACTTCCTCTCTCCTCTTGGTCCCTGGAGCTCGGTTTCTGTTTTCACTCTGAAATCTGAGTTTTCCATCAGATCGAATCCAAAACGTATCTTTGAGGAAAGCTTTTTAATAACTCCGGTTCTCAGTTGTTCTTTTAATCTGTTTCACATTACAAATCAAACACTTACATTTATAAATCATAAACTATTCTTGGGGGATGATTTTAATTTTGTATTATTGACTCTGTCTTGTCTTATTAGAACCTATTTTAACTTTGTTTTGAAAGGGCTGTATAAGTTTAGTTTAATATTCATATTATATGATATAATATAAATAAGCTGAAGGTCTGTTCCTCTCTCTCCTCAGGTGATGCAGCGATCTGACGAGCGA
>CM028859.1:1285451-1303736 GCA_016801935.1 Platichthys stellatus
TATATCAACACAACCCACATCACTATACACAGTTACACAAAGTACATTTCTGTTCTTATCTAAAAAAAAACCCAGATCATCTCAACTCTGATTTGATCTATAACTTAACAGTATGATACAATATTAAATAATAAACTTCATTAGTATGACTCTTTTGAAATAATATTTAAGTTTGTATAATCCTATACAATAAAGATATAGCAACCTCACAATAAAAGACAAATAACAAACTAAAGTAAAGGGTTGGTAACTTTATCCTTCACTAACATAAAACTGCTTCATTGTTTAATACAATGGTTTGTGTTGTCGGCAATGCTATAATTCACAAAAAATATTAAATTTAAAAAACGTTCTTCTATGGAATCGTCTCTTTTTTATTTTTAAGCTAGCACAGACGAGGGTGTGAACATTCCCAGCATGCCTCACTCCTCAGCTGTGGGCCAGCTGCTCTGCGGAGAGAGAGAGAGAGAAGGTGGGGGGGGAGAAGACAGAGAGGAGGAGAAGCTGAAGAGAGGAAGGGGAGTCGAGGAGAGAAAGAATGAAAAGAGGGAGGGGAGGCAGGGTGGGGGTAAAAGAGAGATGATGGAGAGAGCTAGAAAAGAAAGAGAGATGATAAATGTAGAGAAAGACAATCGGTGAGTCAGCAGCGGATTAATCCAGAAACAGTTTCACCTCGAAAACAAATCCCTGCTCCTACTTTTCACCTTCGTTTCACGTTTTAATTATTTTCTCTAACCAAGCAACAATCTACTTCCTGTTTACATCACATGACCAGTGTAGTCGAGCGGTCATGTGACGTGTGTTCAGGTGTGTTAATGCTGACGAAGGATGTTTAAGTTTCTTGACTTCTGAGGTCGGATGCAGCAGGTGAACAGTTCTGAGGCCTTTGAAAAGTGAACAGTAAAATGTAGAGGTGTGTTAATTGATGACTCCGCCTCCTCCTCCTCAGATGGCCGCTCCCTCCTCCTCGCTCCCTGTCTGGCTGACACGCCGGCGGCTCAGGTCCTGGAGCGAGCCGTCCTGGAGTCCCGGGTCCGAGAGGTGGAAGAGGAGAACCGACAGATCCGGCTGCAGCTCAGCCAATCGCAGGGCGCCGCCGCCCAGCAGCCGGACGGGAACTACGCTAACCAGCAGTGGGGGGCGTCGGCGGACACGGGACCCGAGGACGGGGACAACACAGCGGAGGAGAAGAACAACCACACGGAGTGTCCTCGATCGCCCCCCGTCCAGAAGTGTGAGGTCAGCCATCAGGAAGCATGACGTGACACATGTTACTGTTCATACAGATGTGATGATGTCAGTAGTTCACATGTGACGTGCATGGCGACGCTGAAACAGGAAGTGACTTATGAAAGATGAGTTTTCAGCTGCTCACAGCTCAGAGTGGAGAAGTGATGTCATATCGCACATGTGTGAGAAGTGAAATATTAAAACTACCCAGCAGAGAGTCGAGTGAAACGTTTTCAAGAAGTTTCTCAAATCTCTAAAATGTTTAATTTAATCTGAGGTTTCATGTTTTTCCTCCGTGTGTGCAGCTGATCCACGTGGCGTGCGTCTGTGCCGGTCACAACGCCACCAGAGACGTGGTCACGCTGGTCAAGTCCGTCCTCTTTCACCGGTGAGTGTGTTCCTCATCTGCTGCTCTGCTTTTTATTTCTTTGAAACGGACGTTGTGGGTTATGGTTAGGATGTTTTTGTGTCCTGGTTATTACTGAGGTCATATTTTCAGTGCTCAGGACTCAGTGGATTTACTTGAGGAGGAGATTTCAGGGTCGAGTTTTTGTTTTCTGGATTTTCTGTCGATCAAAATCAGCTCCGCTCACATGGTTTTGTTCCTTTCACAGAAGCTTTAAAAGATTTAAATTTCACTTTAGTGATTTTCCTATATTTGACCTCAGCTGCAGCTGCTCTGTGGATTAGATTTGTCGTGTTTTAAACATATTTCAGGCCTTTTCATGGGATTTTATTATACAGAACATCAACATTCTCTATAAACTAGGAAGAACAACTAAAGATGTTGTCAGTTACCAACGACCTTGTTCTTCTCCGCTCCTCTGACTCGTCTTTTTCTTTCTGTTTCTCAGGAGAAATCCGCTGCACTTTCATTTCATCACAGACACAGTTGCCAATCGTATCCTGAGTTCCCTCTTCCAGTCCTGGATGGTCCCGTCTGTACAAGTCAGCTTCTACGACGCAGACGAACTCAAGGTAACAGAGGACCACACACACACACACACACACACACACACACACACACACACACACACACACACACACACACACACACACACACACACACACACACACACACACACACACACACACACACGCTGCCGCTCTGTGGTCGCACAAACTGAGTCAAAGTCAAATCCCACGTTCACCACATCATAGTAAATCTGCAGCATCGAGCTGAGAGGAGACAGAGGAGCTTCACCTCCGACAAAGATCAGAGTCAGAGAAATCAGGACGGAGACATGTTCCCTGATTCTAAACCAGGAGGTCAGCGCTCGAGTCTTTGTCTCAGATCACAGACGGTTGTTAAAACTCTCAGGAACAAACTTCCACTCAGACTCAAGGATGAACTGATTCCATTTTTTTTGTTAAAGGTTAAGAGCGCTTAAAACACACGTTTGCCTTGTGAATGTGAATTCTCAGGAGCATCTCAAAGGAATTCTTACAGGTTTGGCCCAGATGTTCACCTCCGCTCACGGGTTAAGTGATTATATTTTGGTGGTCAGAGGTCAAAGGTCACAGTCACAATGGCTTTGACCTCTTGAATGTGATGTCTCACGTTCGCCTTGAGGTAACTTCTTGGACTCAGAGATGATCTGATTAGATTTAAGTGGTCAAAGGTCATGATGACCTCATATGAATGAGTTAAAACTGCACTGGTTGGGGGGGCATTCAAACGCAGTGCAGTATTTCTAGTACCTGAGCAATATGCATGGAAACCACGATCGGCCATCTTGAATTGGGGCTCTCAGCTACTTATACTGGATGATGATACACTGCTCTGACATATAACTGTTCATGAATGTAACTGATAAATGTCACGATGACAGCTCACTGACATCATCAGGGTGCCTGCTCTGGGGACCAGGGATGTTGATATACAGCCTAATGGAAGTCTACTCATTAGTGTTTGACCGTGCACCTTGTTATGGAGAAACATCTCTGGTTCAGAAATAACCACCTGGCATCAGTGCTGGGGGGAAGGTCACCAGTCACCAGTCTGATCTGAGGTGACTCACACGTAAACACAGAAAGATAACATTATTCTGTGGCTCACAAACACCTCATCATCTCATTCACTTTATCCAAATCTCCTTTTTTCAGTTTTTTCTGTCTTGATTCTGCCAAAAAGTCTCCTGCTTAATTCTAATTCATTCATGTATTCATGACTCAGAGAGATGAACTGAGGAAGAGGAGCAGGCTGAGGTGAAGAAAACAAAACCACAGAAGCTGCAGCAACAGACCAGTGTAGACAGAGAGTCATTGAAATAAGAACCGACGGGTTAAATAGAGCTGGATCCCAAAATAAAGTCAAATCTAACTTTTTCTGATAATGTTTCTGAACCTCGATATAATCAATCATGATTCACTGGTTTTCCTAAACTATATCATAGTCACAGCATTCTTTTTATCACAGTCACATTTCTAATGTTGTAGAGAGACACACAACACACTCATGTTCTGATTCATGGACTCGTAGGAGAAAGTCCTGAAGACGTTTTAAGGCCGTGAGGTAAAGACAGTTAAAGCTGGACAATCAGCACAAAGGCAGTTTCAAGGTTTTCACCTGACGACAACAAAGGATGAGCTGGTGAAACACTTTAGTCCCCAAGTCAAGAGACGCTACAGCACAAATACACAAAACTGTGTCTGTGAACGTAAATCTGATGAATGTGCTCTCACAGGGAACACCATGAATACAAGTGTGTGTGTCTGTGTGTGTCTGTGTGTGTGTGTGTGTTTCTCTCAGACCTGCCTCTCCATCCCTCACATCATCACATTCTCCGCCCTCACAGTGTTTGTGCTGAACAATGAGTCCTTTGTGTTGTCAGATGCTCCGACCTGCACCCGCTCACTTCAGTTTCCATTAAGTCACATTAAAGCAGAGAAACGGCTCCGACTCAGAGACGATCAGATTTGCAGATGATGCACTTATGCAGATCCAATTACTCTGAATCAAGAGGATTAAATCAAAGACATTATTTGCAGATTGGGATACAGACAAATCCTAAATCTGCTGAATGTTGTGTTAACCATGTGAACCACACAGCCACTGCAATGACACTTTGATAAATATGTATCTATATATAATGGAAACTAACCAGCTGAAGATTTACAGTGAAAAAGACCTGACACGTGTTTTCCTGTCGTTTCAGTCCGAGGTGTCGTGGATACCCAACAAACACTACTCAGGTATTTACGGCTTGATGAAGCTGACGCTAACCAAAGCTCTGCCCTCCGACCTGTCAAAGGTCATCGTCCTGGACACGGACATCACCTTCGCCACGGACATCGCCGAGCTCTGGGGCATTTTCAGGAAGTTTACAGGTGAGAGTTTAATTCACTTTATAAAACTAGAATATCTTAACCAAGGTGGAACAACCCTGCTCGTGGTTTTATAGTGTGAGAAAGAAGCCAGTGGTTTATTTGTAATACCTTAAAAATTGAAATAATTAAATCTACCGTCCTGCCATTTTTTTTTGTAATTAACAATCAAGACACGTGGAAATTTGTGACATGATTTTTGTGTAATCCTGCTAATACACAAACAAACAATCTGATTCCTCCTCAAAGGCTTAAAAGCTCAAGCAGCTTCTGTTGTGGCTCTTGTTTCTCTGTCAAGTTGCTCTTAAAGAACCTCCATGATGTTGTTGTGGTGTTGTTGAGCTTTGGGAGGAGATCAGCATTGATGTTTATAGTCAGTTATTGCTTGTTGTGGAGGGAGGATACTTCTGTTCTGATCCTGATTGATGAACAATTAATAATAAAAAAAGAAATCCAACAGAGACTCAGTCGAATGAGAGAATTTGATTCAAGTTAGTTAGTTTCTACAAAAGTTCTGAAGTTAATTTGGTTTGATTTATGTATTGTTTGGCAGATAAGCAGGTGATCGGTCTGGTGGAGAACCAGAGCGACTGGTACCTGGGGAACTTGTGGAAAAACCACAAACCGTGGCCGGCACTGGGCCGAGGCTTCAACACAGGTGACTGTGAACACGTTAAATATGACACAAACTCACACAAACACACAACTCATCAATAAAACACAGATTGTTGTCGTGTCCTGAGGCCTCGTCACAGGGTTTGAGGTTTCCTGTGTTTCTGCTGCAGGCGTCATTCTCCTCTACCTGGAGCGGCTGCGGAGGATCGGCTGGGAGCAGATGTGGCGTCTGACGGCAGAGAGAGAGCTGATGAGCATGTTGAGCACCTCGCTCGCTGATCAGGTGAGAGACACGTCCGGCCACCGGACACACAACAGGAGACACACAACCAGAGTTTTAAAACACACATTTACTTTACTGTGTGTGAGGGGCGGGGACAACATATCAATGAGGATGTTGTTCATCATATAGAATTCATATTTTTAAGCTCAGTACAAACCAGTATGATCCCGGTACTATAGATTCACCACCAGTACACACATAGAACCAAAACCATTCCACCTACAGAACCAGTGAACACACACAACCAGAACCAGTCCTCAAAGAACCAGAGCCAGTTCACATACTGAACCAGAATCGGTAGATAAAGTACCACAACTGGTCAACAAAAAGTTCAAATACAGAACTAGTCCACACAGAATTAAAACAAGTCCAGAACCAGAACCAGTCCACACACCCAGTAGAACCAGAGGAGCAGCTGTTAACTGTGTCATTTCCGTCCTCTGTGTTCAGGACATCTTCAACGCCTTCATCAAGCAGAACCCGGTGCTGGTCCACCAGCTGCCCTGCTTCTGGAACGTCCAGCTCTCTGATCACACTCGCTCCGAGCAGTGTTACACCGAGGTGTCGGACCTCAAGGTAACACACACAAACACACACACACCTACACACACACACACACACACACAGTCCAGAGTTCAGTGTGTTTCTGTAAGAACTCAAACACCTGAAACGATTGTGAGTAAGAACGTGATGTTAAAAGTAACTAAAGTAAAAGTACTTAGTTCCCTGTGTGACCTCTGCTCTCAGGTGATCCACTGGAACTCTCCCAAGAAGCTTCGTGTGAAGAACAAACACGTGGAGTTTTTCAGGAACCTCTATCTGACCTTCCTGGAGTACGATGGAAACCTGCTGAGACGAGAACTGTTCGGCTGCCCCAGTACGGCCGGTCCGCAGAGCGTCCAGGTTAGACACACACATGCACACACACACACAAACACACACACACAAACACGTATGCACTGTATTTATAATTAAGTACATGTATATTTATAGAGCGAGGTTCTCAGGGTGGTTCATGCAGAGCTGCTCTAAGGCTGAACTCAGGCTGTAACATTCCTGTTCGACAGGAAGTCACTTTGCTTTGTCACTGCACAACAGGAGTGTGGTTGCTATGGTAACACAGTGCTTCGGGAGGTGTAATCTCGTTGACAATCAAAATGAATGTAATTGGTTTAATTGGCTCTCTGTAGTTTGACTGATGGAGATTTATTTAAAAAAGTAAAACGAGGAGGAGAGAGAGAGAGAGAAGTTTATCCTGTGAAATTTACTTTTATTTTGAAAGTGGATCGTCAGAGCTTGAGCTTCTTCCTGTCTCCCCAGCTGCAGACGGCTCTGGAGGACTTGGACGAGGACGATCAATGTTACGACTTCAGGCGGGAGCGACTCACTGTCCACCGCGTGCACCTCTACTTCCTGCAGTACGAGTACACGCCTGCAGAGGACGACACGGACATCACGCTGGTGGCTCAGCTCTCCATGGACAGGTAACCCGACCGAATGCCACCTGTTTCAAACGTGATGTATGCAACACTCCACCAGCGGGTGGCGCTAATTCACCAGTTCTTTGTTTGGCAATCGTCAATAAACCTCAGGGTAAGATACGTTTACTAGAAAGCTAAACACCATCAGCTGAGGAAGACCATGAGCTATGATTGAAAGCTCTAGAGCAGCCTCTAAACTTCTTATTTTCTCAGCAGTAAATGTAAATGTAATTTCTGTGCGCCCCCTGCAGGCTGCAGATGCTGGAGGCCATCTGTAAACACTGGGAAGGTCCCATCAGCCTGGCGCTCTACATGTCCGACGCTGAGGCTCAGCAGTTCCTGCGCTACGCTCAGGCCTCCGAGGTTCTCAAGAACCGCAAGAATGTCGGATACCACATCGTCTACAAGGAGGGACAGTTCTACCCGGTCAACCTGGTGAGGAACGTGGCGCTGAAGAACGCCAACACGCCGTACGTGTTCCTGACTGACGTGGACTTCCTGCCGATGTACGGCCTCTACGATTACCTCAGGTTAGAGCAGCAGCTGCACTGTATCTGCTTGCACTTTATAGACTAGCAGTTTATACAAACCTTCTCATCGTACTCGTCTGAAACTCATTCCTCGCCGTCTGTTTGCTCCGTACAGGAAGTCCGTGGTGCAGCTGGACATGGCGCACACTAAGAAGGCTCTGGTGGTTCCTGCGTTCGAGACGCTTCGTTACCGTCTGTCCTTCCCGAAATCCAAAGCTGAGCTGCTCTCCATGCTGGACATGGGGACTCTCTACACCTTCAGGTACCTGCTCTGGAGGATTGTGGGAATTGGGCCAGACACCGATGATGTGATCGTCATTTAACCTTAATCGCTCCGCCCTCTCCAGGTATCACGTGTGGCCCAAAGGTCACGCTCCTACCAACTATGCCAAATGGCGAACAGCCACCACCCCCTACAAGGTGGAGTGGGAGCCGGACTTTGAACCGTACGTGGTGGTGAGACGAGACTGTCCGGAGTACGACCAGCGGTTTGTGGGCTTCGGCTGGAACAAGGTGTCGCACATCATGGAGCTGGATGCACAGGTACGTCTGCAAATAGATGATGATGTGGAAATTGAGAGGTCACATTGATCCCTGGAAACGGTTCTTTCTTTTTATGTTAGGAAGTTTATTCTGGTTTGTGTCCGAAGCGGATGAGAAATCTAGCTGTGATGGAAATTTAGTTTTCTCCACCGAACTACACAAACCTTCCTTAACGTTTCCTTATCAAGGCTAAATCTGCACATTTGTTACTGAGATGAGATAAGAAGTTACATTTTCCTCACTTTGATTTAATTTCTCTTACTCTCCTCAGGAGTACGACCTGATGGTCCTTCCCAACGCCTTCATGATCCACATGCCTCACGCTCCGAGCTTTGACATCTCTAAGTTCCGCTCCAGCTCCAGTTACCGCAACTGTCTGAACACTCTGAAGGACGAGTTCCACCAGGACCTGTCCAGGAAGTACGGCTCGGCCGCTCTCAAGTACCTCACCGCCCAGAGGAACATCTGAGAGCCGGCGAGTTCCGAGTCTGTCAGCCCCTGAGCTCTGGGAGCTCGGGTATGAACCGACATGGCGCCGCATGGTCGGCCATAGTGACACCCTGGTGCGAATATGACGGAAAAGCTTTACAGCCCCTTTGGAAGTATGGAGTGCTCCTGTGCATTAACCCTCCAGACGACGAGACGCAGAGATGAAGACTTGTCCAGGACGGAGTGACAGCCGACTCCTGAATGCAGGACAGAGCGAGCTGAAGGGACGATCGGGGAGCGGAGCGTTCACACCGATCAGACACATTTTATATCGGGAAAATTACCATATTCTTACAATTTGTTCTGACAATCAGGGCTTGAACCAGTCCAGCCACATGCAAAACATCTGGACACTCGACTCAGAGACCCTGAGACGGAGCCGAGTGGTTTTCACAGAAGACGATGGTGTAAGGAGTCGAACTGGAGAAAGATTTAAGCCTTATCACTGGACATATTTCATGCTTTTCATTTTTTTTTTGTGTAAATCGATACCAATGAATAATTGCCGACAATGTTTTGTGTATAATTTTTCACGAAAATCATTAATTTTAAATTTGTCTCTATTTTATGACCTTAATATCCATCATGTGTGTGCGTGGTCTTTAACATGCTTCTGCTTATTGTCAAATTCAGATCCTCCTGCACGTGATCATGTTCTTTTTGTTTTTTCATCCGTCTGAAAGAAACAAAAATCTTTTATCAGAAAAGTCGACACTGAACTCGACCACAGACGTGTGACAGTGAGTTGATCTGAATGAAGATGTTGAATGAGAAGAAGTTAAGGAGCTTTTAGTTTCTTTATGTGTCTGATTCACTGGGTGAATGTGCCGTCTACTGAACCTCCCTCCCACAACCCTCCCTCTTTTAGTTAAGTCCAAATCAAACAATTAAATGGTTGTTTGAATTCTGAATATTAATAATAATAATAATAATAATGTATATGAAGACGATCAGTGACTCTAAATAAAGATGGACGACACATCTCCACGTCCTCCTGGAGTGAATCCACAGTATCAAGGCCTCGCAATACATTTTATATTATATTATATTTTCACCATAAGTAAAACACAGAGAATGTATCAGAATCATTGACTAATAAATTAAAGGGATTCTTTAATCAGTACAAAATGGACAGTTTAATTAAAAATATTCTAAACACAATTAAATGACTAATTAAAACCAAACTTATTAGAAACATGAAAACTTGAACATCAGTGTGTCTACTTTTTTTTGTCCATGTCCAATCTGCTAACATGAAGGAGACGGGATTTACTAACTGTGCTGCAGCTAGCCACAAGGGGGCGTTCTATCTTGTAGTCCGTCTTAATTTACAGACTCAGGAGAGAAGAGGTGGAGTTTACTGATCTGATTTTAAAACGTAGCAGAAGGAAACTGTTGTTTCATTTAAGTTTGATTTTACCTGTTTTGATTTGTCTTTTTTTTCAATGTTTTTTTTTGTTTGTTTGTTTGTGTCCGTCCCATCGACCGTGTTGATATTTTTTTTTTATAAATTGTTGTCGGTCATGAATGACAAAGAATCCAAATCCATGGTTTTAAATCATATTTATATATGTAACTGAATCTGAGGATCTCTCCGTGTAAATGCAGGTTCATCAAAGGGTTTATTTTGCAAAGCAGAACAAACTTCATTTTATTTTGATAGCCAGTCATGTTGATGGGCCTTCGTAGCCTCTCGGGGGGGAAACCAGCTTTAACATCTACTTTTATTTTGTTTTTCATCTGTATCGTCTTTTGATTCTGTTAAAAATCATCTTTTCATCCATCAGAGCGTCGCTTTATTTCATGATCCTTCATCCAAACAGTGATTCACATTGAGTTCCACTGAGATCAGAGTCGGGGGCGGAACACGAGTGACGGCTCGTTCTGAGTTTGTGTTCTGATGACGAGTGTCCTGCGGAGCCCCGCCCCCCACCACCATTGACTTGTTGTTGATTGTGGTAAATGCTAGTGCCTTTGCTGTATTGTGAAACTGGATATTGATTGTACTGCTGTACTGACAGGGCCTGGGGACAGTCAGGCGCTCTATTTATTATTGTTGACTCAAATCAATCATATTTTTCTATGTAAGTGCTTTAAATAAATTTGCCCTTTTGTAATGGCTGGTTCCAGGTTTTTGTTTCTCTGCAGAATACGTGCAGCACAGACGCCTCCTCAGCTGCTGCAGAGTCTCCAGTGAATTAAAATGAAGATTACTGAGATTATTTTAATTCTGACACTGCAGGGCCAAAGTATCCCGGGATATCCATGAATGTAATCTTTATTAAGGTCGGGGGTTTTAAGCCTGTGTGCATCTTCAATGCGTGTGATTGGTCCGGAGAAATTTTCCAATGCAAACTGAATAATTGTGAAGAATCCAGATACTTCACATCCTCTTAAAATGTGTCAGTTTATTAATGGTTTATAGTGAGATGACGTGTTGGTCACCAGACAATTCACTTTATTACTGTTTTCTAACTAAACAAATTAATCACAATGACAACACAAAAATTCACACTTATGCAACATTCAAAATGGCGGCTGGTCCCTATGAGGGCAATAAACCATCCCCCCGTATGTGTATGTAGCAGGGGTCAGAGAGATGTGTGCTGAGATATGCGTGTGTGTGTGTGTGTTTGTGCCAAATTAGAGAAAGTTACTAGCAGGCAGAGAAAGAATGTGAAGAGCATTACATGACTAACATTAACTTTAAAATAATTTATAACCAAAATATCAAAGCAACACGAATCAAACTTATAATCATCAGCCGGAGAGTTGAGTTGAAAGAGTAAGTGAGCCGGACAGCATCACTTCTACTCTCGGAGAACTGGGCTTATATTGGCCTGGTGACTGCACATGTAGGACGAACTGTAGTTCACAAATACCAGGTCCCAACAGTACAATAGAAAAATAGAAGCGGCTGGTCCCTATGAGGGCAATAAACCATCCCCCCCCGTATGTGTATGTAGCGGGGGTCAGAGAGATGTGTGCTGAGATATATGTGTGTGTGTGTGTGTTTGTGCCAAATTAGAGAAAGTTACTAGCAGGCAGAGAAAGAATGTGAAGAGCATTACATGACTAACATTAACTTTAAAATAATTTATAACCAAAATATCAAAGCAACACGAATCAACCTTATAATCATCAGCCGGAGAGTTGAGTTGAAAGAGTAAGTGAGCCGGACAGCATCACTTCTACTCTCGGAGAACTGGGCTTATATTGGCCTGGTGACTGCACATGTAGGACGAACTGTAGTTCACAAATACCAGGTCCCAACAGTACAATAGAAAATGATAGTGATTTTGAAATCATTGCACTCTTTACAAATATTGGTTTACCTGTTATATATATAACAACATGTCTAGTCTTCATGAGCAATTAAAGCAATTAAAAGGTCCAGTGTGTAAGATTTAAGTGAATATATACAGTATATATCCTCTGGATCTCTGTCCCAGCAACAAGGCCCAGTCAGAGCCGCTCTACACACAAGCTGCTGCTGCTTCAGCCTCTGGATCCTCAGGACATAGCTCAGCCTCCGTCCACACACACTGTCCTCTTCACATACACCTCCACTCAGACTCCCACCTGTTGAGAGAAGAAGACATCAGTGTTACAGAGACTCACTTCATCAGCTGTGAGTCAGTGATGCAGCACATCCAGTAGAAAGAGCAGCAGGGACTTCAGTCCTGTTCAGAGGTGGAGCAGCTTCCTCTCTGCTTCATGTTCACGTGTTGGAATGAACACGCTAAGAGCTCAGTGTGTGTCCTCTGCATGTCAAAGTGCAGAGTGGACACCTGAGAGGTGGATTTACTGTTGTTGCAGGTGAAGCCATGTTTCACTTTGTGAGCACGTGCACATAAAAAGGGCGGGGTTTACTGTGTATGACCAATCAAAGACATGGACAGTTTGACTGACAGCAGAGCCTCATATTTCACAACCAGGATCAAACTGTTCTATAATAAAAATCAGAGGAGAACAAACACATGATCCAGAATAAAAGAAACTCAGTTACAGCTGCTAAACAGCTGGTAACACATCTGTGATTGTGTCAATGTGTAAGTTACAGCGCCCCCTGGTGGCATTTGGTAAAATATATTACGTGACCACGATATAATAACTGTCTTAGTGTCTCTGAGGACACAGCCTGACTCTGAGGACACACACTGTCTCACTGACTGAGGACACACACTGACTCTGAGGACACACACTGTCTCTTAGGACACACACTTTCTCTGAGGACACACACTGTCTCACTGACTGATGACACACACTGTCTCTGAGGACACACACTGTCTCACTGTCTCTGAGGCCACACACTGTGGTGGAAACCTTTGACATCACTACTCAATAGAAACACATGGACCTGTCTTCAGGAAGCTGACTGAGGTCATCTGGTGTTTTGGTGACAGGATGAGTCTGGAGAGATTGAGATGATCTGGGTGAGTTAGAGATCAACTGAACCAACCAGACGTTGATTTAAACTTCCCTTATCCGTCCCTTTAAGGAGAGTGTGCATCACACAACAGTGTAGAGTCACTGTGGTCAGTGGGCGGAGCTTCTATACGGGTTGATCTCCAACTTAACCTGGAGCAGGTTAGCTTCTCATCACAAGTTACCATGGTGATTTACCTCGTTAAGAAGTGGACGAGCTTCGTAGAACTGAAAAAACTAAACCTGAAGTTAACCTGATAACCACAAATCCTGCTTGGTAGCACAGACCCTGGATCTGTGATACTGACTGTGGTTAGTAAAATACTGATGAAAGCAGCGTGGACTGACTCCAACCATCTACTGACCTCAGAGTCTCCAGTCGACAGGTTGAACTCTGCTGTAGATCAAGCAGCTCCTTCACTCCTGAGTCCAGCAGGTTGTTGAAGCTCAGATCCAGTTCTCTCAGATGAGAGGGGTTTGACCTCAGAGCTGAAGCCAGAGAAGAACAGCTGATCTCTGACAGTCTGCAGTACCTCAACCTGAATAAAGAATAAAACTAAACTGTAAATTAAACTGAGTTCATGTGTGAAAATAACAAATATTCATGTCAGCACAGACTCATAACATGGAAGATAAATATGAAATCAGACATGTTGGACTAAAAACGAATCCTGATTCAGGAAAAATATATCATTTGGACCCGGTCTCTGTCCAGCAGATCAGTTTAGCAAATCCAGAGCTAAACTCAGCTGTGTTTTAACAAGTAACTGAATATTTAAAATTAATTAATGAAAGGATTCAAGTTATGTATGAAGAGGAATTATGTTAAATTATAATTAAATGAGATAAATTGTGTATAAATGCTGTATTATAGATATGAGATCTACAAAAGTCAGTCAGTGAACTGACCTCAGAGTCTCCAGTCGACAGGTTGGACTCTGTAGAAAACCACACAGCTCCTTCACTCCTGAGTCCTGCAGGATGTTGTTACTCAGATCTAGTTTTCTCAGATGAGAGGGGTTTGACCTCAGAGCTGAAGCCAGAGAAGAACAGCTGATCTCTGACAGACTGCATCTCTCCAACCTTGATAAAGAAATATGAATATTTGAATGTTTCCTCCTGTAGTTGTGGATCGTCATCATGTGAACACAGACTCTCAACATGCTGCTGACCTCAGTCCAGTCTGTGACCTGAAGATAAATATCAGATCAGACATGTTGGAGCATTGTTTCATTCATCACCTTCTTCTCTGTGTGTTGGTCACTGAGAAGGTTTGTGTAATCAAACACTGTTTAAAGTAGGGATGGCTCCTGACAGTCACTTCCTGTTTGTTTCTATACTTATCAATTGTCCAACGTGTTTCAATAAGAATGTGTCTTATTTTGAAAACCTGAGGAGGACGAGTGCTCGGCCTCAGTCCACATGTTATTAACTGACACTTTCTTAGTGATCAGGAGCAGGTGAGTGCAGGTGAATGGAGTTGATGAGGTGGACGTGACTGACAGGCTGGGTGAGTGACAGATGACTGAGGGACAGTGAGCAGAGCAGAACTGAGACAATTTAAATATATAATGACCCAATAAGAAAGAAAGTCTGAAAAGTGAAGAAGAATTTAAGGACCTCAGAGTCTTCAGTTGACAGGTTGGACTCTTGAGTCCAGAACACAGCAGCTTCACTCCTGAATCCTGTAGGCAGTTGTCACTCAGATCCAGTTCTCTCAGATGTGAGGGGTCTGACTTCAGAGCTGATGCCACGACTTCACAGTGAGTCTCTAAGAGTCCACAACCATCGAGTCTATAATTAAAGAAAATATCAGTGAGAATTAAATCAGAAAACACAACATTCATACAAAACGTGATCATGTGACCCTCACCCTGGTAAATCCCCTCTTTGCATCATTAACATGTTAAAAACTCCTCAAGAGAATCCTTTCAGATTTGGTTCAAGCGTTCATTTAGACTGGCAGAGGAACTGATTAGATTTCAGTGGTCAAAGGTCACACTGACCTCATGTTATGTGAATGCAACATGTCAGGAAGCTTGACACTGCACTGGTTGGTGGTGGCGTACAAACGCAGGGTGGTAATTCTATTTTTGTTTTTTATTCTTTCTTTTTAAGCAAATATAGGATGGATGAATAAAACTTTTTTCTTTTCTTTTTAAATCAAACAAACAACCAAACCTTTACACAATTAAATGTGGATGTGCAGAAGAAGTGTTTAGCCAGTTCGCACTTAAAAATAACGAGTTCTAAGTTCACAGTCATGTGTTTGGTTCTGAATCGATGGAGTCGGATCATGTCTGCGTGTCGCTCATTTTAACACTGAGTCTTGACTGTGAGCGTCTCGTGTTGTACTGAGCACAATATGTTGACGAGTCATTTTCATGATGTTTAAATGCAGCCTCATAAACTGTGGAATCAACCAACACTAAGTGAGTTCATGTGCTGATCAGGTCCTGATAACTGAGTGATGAGTGTTTATTATTCCCAGTGAGAGCAGAGTGGAGGAGGACACAGAAACCTCAGCTCTGTACAAACCAGCTTCAGTTTCTGCTCTGGTCATGAAGCAGCTGACACCAGAGAAACTCAGTTTTTCACTTCTACAAAGTCACTGAGCGGCTGCTTCACGTTAACGAGATCTCACTGCATGTGTCGCTCTGAGCAAGTGGGTGGGGGGGGAGGATTCTTCTGTTCTGTGTTGTGATTGTTTACTCATCTCTCCTTTTGTTTTAGACTCCTCACTCCCTCCCTTGTGTGTGCTCCACCTGGTCGATTATCTGCTCCTCCCCGATTGTTTGCACCTGTTCCTCATCACCAGGTGTATTTAGTCTGTGTGTTCCTGTGTCGCGTTGCCAGTTCGTCTTTGTTTCCCCGTGTCTCAAGTGTTCCAGCGATTCCCATGATTAGTAAGCTTCCAGTGATTCCGTCCCTGGACCGTGTAACCGACTCCGCTTTTGCTTCTTCCCTGTCTGTGCCTCTGCCTGTTCTACTATTGTCTACCCATGTACCGAACCTGGACTGGATCTCCTTCGACTTCTGCTACTGCCCGACCCTTATTGGAATTGTGTTGTGTTGTGCTTTATCACCCGCAGATCCAGGGCCTCTGTGGCCGCACCATGGATTGTGTTTTGTGGATCGTGCACCGGGGGTCGCGGTGTTGGATCCAGTGTGGCGGATTCTGAGTCATGTGGGCTGATCGTGGTGCTGGTGGCGGACCCTGTGTCGCGTTGTCATTGGGCACGGGCGGTGGACCAGGACCGCGGTGGTGGCTTGTGATGGGTCCTGGTGGGCGGCGGTGGACTGTGACTGAGGACTGGAGTGGCGTCTGGTCTGGAAGGTGGATCGTGGTCTGGATGGTTGCTGAGCATGGACTGTTCTTGGGGTTGTCCTTCGGGATGTCTACCCTCATCAAATGCTGCTAGAGACTTTGATTATTGATGATGTTCTCCTACACGTGGCATCTATTGCACTTCTGTCCGTCCTGGGAAAGGGATCCCTCACATGTGGCTCTCTCTGAGGTTTCTACGTATTTTTACCTGTTAAAATGGTTTTTAGTAGTTTTTCCTTACTCTTGCTGAGGGTTAAGGACAGAGGATGTCACACCCTGTTAAAGCCCTATGAGATGAATTGTAATTTGTGAATATGGGCTATACAAATAAAATTGTATTGATTGATTGTTACTGGACTGCCACTCCGTAATCTTCCAGTCAAAGTGATTCATTATCATATCTCTCTCCGAGTCGAGCATTTGAATCATACACCTCTCAGTACATTACATCGATTTCACTCTCCACATCTGATCTGGTTGCTCTTAAATGTAAATGAGAAAAATGAAAAAAAATATATATACAAACCAAATGGAAACATATATTTTCGTATACATACCTATAAATACACACACTCTAGCCAGTAGCCACTCATACTTTAGCGGTCTCAGGGCCCTGGAGCCAATCTCAGTCTCCAATAAACCTAACTCCGATCTACATGTCTTTGGGTTTGTGGAGGAAGCTGGAGAACCCAGAGAAAACCCTGCAGACACCAGGAGAACCTCCTCACAAAAAGGCTGCACTAACAGTGTTGACCACTGTAACACCATGCTGCCCCAAACAATGAGAATCATTTAACACTGAGTGTATTTGAAGAACGACTCATCTCCACTGATTGAACATGTTATTGATCATGTCTGGACTCACCGAGCCTTCCTGCAGTTCCTCACAGCTGGGATCAGTCTCCATCGACCCTGAAATGATGTGTTGTACTTCTTCAGGTCCAACTCATCCAGAACCTCCTCTGACATCTGCAGCATGTAGGCCAGAGCTGAGCAGTGGATCTCAGAGAGTTTCTCCTTCGATCTGTTCTCTGACGTCAGGAACTGTTGTATCTGCTGATGAACTGAGTGGTCGTTCATCTCAGTCAGACAGTGGAAGATGTTGATGCTTCTGTCAGGAGACATGTCACCACTCTCCATCTTCTTCAGGTTGTTGATAACTCTCTGGATGATCTTTGGATTGTTCTCTGTCCGACCCAGCAGGCCTTCTAAGACTCTCTGGATGATCTCTGGATTGTTTTCTCTCCGACCCAGCAGGCCTCCTAACACTCTCTGGTTGGACTCCAGACTGAGGCCGTGGAGGAAGCGAACAAACAGGTCCAGATGACCATTTGTACTGGTGAGGGATTTCTCCATGGTTCTCTTCAGGAGGTCATCCAGGGAGAAGGTCCTGTCTGTGTTCCGATATGTTCCCAAGAAGTTGTTGAGTTCTTCTATGTTCCTCTTGGTGTAACAGTGGAGCATGTAGACTGCAGCCAGAAACTCCTGAACGCTCAGATGAACAAAGCAGTAGACTGATTTCTGGATGATCACACACTCTCTTCTGAAGATCTCAGTACAAACTCCTGAGTACACCGAGGCCTCTGTGACATTAAGACCACACAACTCAAGGTCTTCTTGGTAGAACATGATGTTTCCTTCCTCCAGATGTTTAAGCGCCAGTCTCCCCAGCTTCAGGAGAACGTCCCTGTCAGCCTCCATCAGCTGCTGTGGAGTCGTCTCATATCCCTCACCGTACTTGTTGTTCTTCCTCTTTGTTTGAACCATCAGGAAGTGTGAGTACAGGTCAGTCAGGGTATTGGGCAGCTCTCCTCTCTGGTCTGTGGTCAACATGTGCTCCAGAACTGTAGCACTGATCCAGCAGAAGACTGGGATTTGACACATGATGTGGAGGCTCCTGGACGTCTTGATGTGTGAGATGATTCTGCTGCACAGCTCTTCATCACTGAATCTCCTCCTGAAGTACTCCTCCTTCTGGGCCTCAGTGAAGCCTCGTACTTCTGTGACCCTGTCAACACATGCAGGAGGGAC
>CM028859.1:1303761-1315191 GCA_016801935.1 Platichthys stellatus
AGGCTTTAAAGATGTCTTGGACCTTGATGGGAGTGTCCTGGAGGATCTTCATCTTGGAAGCCGTCTCAAGCTGCCTCACCTCATGTTGAGTATTAACCTCTTCACTCTGTCCCTCTGTGATGTAGAGCTCAGTGTAGATCCTGTTGAGGAGGGTTCTACTTCCTGTTTCATCAGTTCCTTCAGTCACATGTTCACATCTCCTCCTCAGGCTGAGCTTATGTTCATCTAAAACCTCCTGCAGACCACGATCTGCTGAAAGACAAGAAGCAATGTCAGAGACAGAGAATCTGAGAATCTGCTGATTGTTTTCATCAGATACAGAAAAACTACAGAAAATAAAAGCTTTTTAACTTTGTGTTTTTCTAACGATGTTAAATGTTGATGCTGTATGAAGGAACAAATAAAACCACATGTGCTGTTGTCAGAAGTGAAGACATCAGCAGACACATGTACAGTGCTGCTCTGACCGGCTGTCTGACCTCCAGCTCCTGTTCTGGATCTTTGTCCACACTCGGGACAGGAGGAGCCTCCTGAAGAACCAGACTGGTCCCAGTATGAGGTGATGCACTGTCTGCAGAACCAGTGTTCACAGCTGGTGGAGACTGGATCCTTCAGGACGTCCTGACACGAAGCACAGCAGGACGACTGCTCCTCCTCAGAAACATGACTCCTCTTCCTCTCCCTGTGAAGTCATTTCCTTGATTTCAGCCTTTATATTGGTGTGTTGGTTGTTTTTCCGTTAGTGGGATTAAAAACACCACTGAATGGGGGGGGGGGGGGGGGGGCGCTCTGCATTTTCACAGACATGTTCAGAGGACTGATGTATAGTGTTTTGAATTTGGTGCAAAATCAAAACGAGTCTCTAGTGTCCAGGTCACAATAGAAACAGTCTCTTACTCTGTGTGTGAGGGTCCAGGTTCATTACTGAAGTCTATAGGAAGATCTTTGGACCAGTCACTCTTCAGAGACAGACAGCTGGACCCTGGAGACTCTGCTCTCAGTCTGTGGTCCTGACCTCTGCAAACACAAACATGTTTTTGTTCAGAACACATCATTCACTGGTTTATTCTCTGAGGACACATCATTCACTGGTTCATTCTCTGAGGATTCAGTTTGGAGGTTCACATGTTTGTAGCAGGTCTCTTACTTTGTGTGTGAGGGTCTAAGTTCATGAATGAAGTATTGAGGAAATTCTTTGGACATGTCACTATTCAGAGACACACAGCTGAACTCTGGAAACTCTGCTCTGTCTTCTTCCTCTTCATAACCTTTCATCTTCAGGCTGAGAGGAAAAACACTGTGAGCTCCAAAGAATCAGGACAAACCAGTCTGTTCAAGAAACACACCCAAAAATACCAAGCGAGGACACACACACACACACACACAGACACACACACACACAAAAACACACACTAAGGTGAACGTATGATTCTGAAAACCCGTTCTGTTATTAAACACTTGATGAACAGATGTGATGAAGATAAAAAGTGAAACTGTGAGTTAACTCTGTTAATTAGTCCTTTGAAGGCTCTTCCACAGCTGCTGTTCACATCTGTCTCTGGGATCCGATCACATGAAACCACGTCTGTCACCAGGTGTGAACTGACAAACTTAGAGTCATGTGATCAGCAGACTGATGTTAACAGCAGGTGTGAGAGTGAGACAGTAAAAACTTTCAGAAAGTTGTGTTCACACTCACCTGCTCACTTTTCTTCCTTCTGCTCATCCAGGTGAAAATGGAGTCTGACACTTCACTGTTCTCAGGCTCCTCCTCTCTCTCTTTACAGTAGATATGAGAGTTGCTCACAGACCATTTAAAGCTCCAGTGTGTAAGACTCAGGTGAAACGATCCATCTTTGGAAATTAAATAAAAAATTATTATAGTGATGTTTCCACTAGTGTGTTTCATCTAAAGTGTATGAACCACAGTTTTCTTTACTCTAGTATGTGAAGATCTGTATCACGTTATAACGTGAAACTCAGGACGTTGTCCTGTGGAGTGGAGCTTCCTGTAACAGGCGCTCACAGGAGGAAACAGTGCTTTTGTTGGGGACTTTTTCCACTGGCGGTTCGAGTTCTATGGCACAAACACATGAGATGTGACAGGCTGTGGATGAAGACACATTATGTTCATATCAACAAGAAGAAAAATATAAAATATCACCAGACTTGTTATTTTCCACTTACATGTCCATGCCACCTCACTTGATACCAGTGTCAAATCCATTGCTGAAGGGTTACCTGTGTGTACATCTATCCTTGTCCATTTCCCGTCGTTAATACATATTAAATTAAATTACTATCCTCCAACAGTTGTTCTATTATCTCCCCATGTGTCTCTCTCTTTCTCCCTCCTCACAATGTTCTATGTGAATTAAAATTCCCACAGCAAAAGATATGATTCCTAATCTGTCCTTGTATCTGCTTGAGTTAAATGATTCTTAGTTTCCTGCATGAGTTATAGTGATTTATGATGTTAAACTGTCCTTCTTTTGTCCATATTTCTAACACAATATATTCTTCTTCTTCTCCTTTTTTCCCCTTACTGATATCAAACATGCCATGGTTTGCATCCTGTCGTTAACCCTCAACAAGAGTGTAATCGAAGATTCCACTGATTAATGTCTTACCACTATTTTGTTCTATTCTAGTCTATTGTTAACATACCCAAACCATTGATGAAGAAAAGAACTCCTGTCATTCATCGCGAATGCTCTTTCTGTAGGAAATTCATTCCTAACTTTGCTCTTCTTGAAGCCCCTTTAGCCACCCTGTGCCCTGGTAAATCACTCACTCCTCACAAACATACACTGCAAGAAAAGAACAATTTGTGGCAGTAAATGTCGTTGGAAATTCTTTGTGAAATTTCTGTTACCAGTGTCTTGCCGTTTTACAAGCCTGAGAATGTTGGGAGGTGACCCCCCTTCTCCTAAGCCTAGGGGAGGCTATCACATGTAAATGCCAATGCTCTGCGCTTTACAAATGCAAATCAGGATAGTTTCCCTCGGAGCAGATAACACCTTTTTCTAAACTATCTGGAGTAAGTACACCAGACTTAAAATAAATATAAAACCTAAAATTGTAAATTGATCTTAAGTAAGTATGTGTGCTATAACTAATTACATTGTATACCACGAGCAAAATCAATGCTATGAAAAAAAAATTGAAACAATGCACATTTTAGCATTTTATTATTATCCAAAACACAATCCTAAATCTCAACCACAGTACAGAGTGGCATGATTACAATCACTTTTTCAATTGTGCTGGTTAAATGCACAGTGGATGTGTTAACCACACATCTACCAGCAATCCGCTCAACAGGCAGAAATGATGTTGGATATGATGTGTCTGTGTCCCGTTAGCTCCAAACTTCTACTGGCTTTCCATAAAGATATCTGTCCTCCCAAAATACTGGAAATTCCCTCATAATTTGAACCTCTTATTAAACTTTCTCAGTATTCCATTAACACACTAAACAATTTATCCAAGCGACTTACAATATGTGCATTCAACTATGAGGGTACAAACACAGAACAGCAAAAATCAGGTAAGTACAATAACTTAAAACCAGATAGAATAAACGGGTCGTCAGTCACATACTCATCCCGTATAAAATTTAAATTCATAAGCTGTTTTAACTGCTGCTTTAAGATGAAAAGGACAGTTGTGAAGCTTTACTCTGAAGAAGTAACGTCAGTCGTTTGCATCATCACCTGATGGCATTGTCCAATCAGAGCCTCGTGAATGCAGAGTCTGTCTGCTGCAGACATGAGAGGATCGTTGTAAGTGTGTTCCGTATGGGTGACTCTGTTTCGGGATAAATAACTTGCTGAAGTCGACACGACACTGTTTCCCTGGAGGAGAAGATGAGTGCGTGGGAAAGCAAAGCCGATGGCCCGGTGTGGAGTCGAGGCGGAGAAGACAGGCGCACAGTCCCTGAATTAAGGTGAGACCTAGCCAACGAGCGAAGCTATTGCTTACTGCTAAGCTAACTCTCAGATTTGAAACACGTGTGAACCACTGTGGGATTAGCGCGACAGTTGCTAAAAGTAGAATCAAGCATTGAGTGCTTTAGCGGAGTTAGTGCATGTTTAAATAGGTATTATCTAATAAAATGTAACAGTTTGTTTTCGGGAGGTTTTTTCATAAATGTGACTTTTCTCGTTTTTTTTATTTTTTAGGAAGTTTCCGTCTCTTCACAGCTCTGATGACAATGGCCGGCGGAGCGAGGGTATGACTAAAGATGTGCTGCGCTGTTTAAAAAACATCCTCCAGCTTTACTTTATCTGATCTTTTTCATCGTCTTTTTTCGTTGTGTTTCCACAGCCTGATTCACGCACACAATGACTCAGTCACTGCACATTACGCTGACACTCGCTGAAAGTCCACATTTGCAGTGCGGGAAAACGACGCCATTTTACGTATCTGTTCAGGATTTTTTTTAGGGATTTTGCTTTGGATCCTCCAACCGTGATGCAGCGAGGCTATTTCCGTTTATTAATAATAAACTCATGTTACTCATGTTGTTTTCCAGCTGCCTGTACTATGACGTACTAAGACCCACTATGAGCCAGTATGAAGGAACTTCCAGTTCATCCATACGGACCTTGCATCAGCATTGAGGAGTTCAGGAGTCGGCAGAGAAGAAAGAGGATAAGGTTAGATTCATTAAATCATTTTTCAGATGCATGTGTAGGTGTATGTTGTCATTGAACTGTGCTAATTGTACTGATTATGTTTACAGCTGATTGAAGCTGGACAGATGACATGGATCTATCCTTCCACAGCCAGGAGCTTACCGACCTGTGTGCCACACTTAAAATAAGACTAGAAGCTACACTGGATCTCACAGCTACACACCACAGATGTTTACACACTGGGGCAGATTCGGACACAGCCCCACAAAGAACATATGACCCAAGCTTCTCCTGATTAGCTTTTCACTGGCTAGGCTAGTTGTGTTTGTACAATATTTGTGCTGTATGTAAATAAAGCTTTGACTCAACATATACCTCGTTCATGTTTTTTCTTCCCTGTACAATGTGTTCACTTATAACATCAAGAATCACATGAATGTATAGTCTTAATTAACTGCATTGCTTTTTGTAAAAGCTTACTTGCCTGTGAAAAAGCCGCCCTTCCCTAACGAGACATCGTAGGCTATTCTTACTTGACACTCCTTGTTCCTCATGCTGTGTCTCGTTCTTACAGAACAGAAGACCTCACATCACTCTGCTGCTCGCTGGTTGAAGTATCACACTGTTCTTGACATGCCCAACGTCACAGTGAAACGCTGTTCAACTTTGAACCCAGCCCAATTCTTCCGCTTACTACGCGGAAGGAACACAACTGTGTTGCTGAACTTCAAGTCCAATGTTCTCCACGACCTGACATTTCTGATGAACCTCTTCATTGATTTAAGTTTATGTTTGCACCAGGTATCAAATGAAATGTTAAAACCTGAATGGGTTTTCTCTGGCTGCTTTGGTGAGAGCAGTGGCATGGTCTTATTATATTCATATAATTGAATGTTTCCAGAACTAAAAACAGTTCACCTGCTAAATTCCTATGGTAATCAGGAATTGTTGCTGCAGGAGAACGGAGCGTCCAAACCCGGAAGTACAGAAACAAGAGACGGCTCGCCAGTAAAGTTTTCATCACGTGCATGGAAGATGGCGTATTATTTGAGACTGAATTGTTTCATTCGTATTGTTCCCAGCGGATCCAGGTGTATTTCTTCTACCTCGAGGGACAACTTCCTGAGATGAGGGAGAAGTTGGTGGAGCAGCAAGGCCCCGGGAGGAGGCCGTCTGCAATGATCATTGAGCTGCTTTGAACCAGTGGGAAACTGACCGACAGAGATTTTTAATGAATTGGAAAATGTTTATTTTCATGTAAAAAATAAGGGTTTCATGTAAACAAAGCAGACACAAGATTTTAGAAGTGAATAAAACAACCTGAGGTTTGAAAAATACATTTTCATGATGATCAAACTGGATTTCGTGGTTTTCCTGCAGCAGTTGAATTAAATCATTTGAAGCTGAGATTTTTGACCTTCTAGCGTTAAACAGTGAAACATGGAAAGTGAGAACCTCAAACTCAGGTCAGATCACCTGCGACTTTACAGAGCAAATAAATGAATGAATGAGATCATACTCAGAATAATCAACAATCATTGATAAAACATTATAACGTCCTGTCGGTGTTAACACAATCTTGACATCCGACAGTGACAAGTGATGACATCACGTCCTGGACGTATTGAGGTCTGTGAATGAAGTACGATCAGAGACTGAATATAAATGATTCTTCTGCAGTCGATCACGTTGTGGATTGTAAAATGTCACTTTAAAGGGATATTCCCTTAAAGTGAAAATCATCAAAAAATCTTCAAACTGTTTTTCATGAAGTCATTGAACTGATTAGATCGGATGAGTCCAGACGTTTCATCTTCTCAGTGAAGCAGAGCCGCAGGCTCCCGGCTCCAAACCAATTATCTCTGTGTTTCTAAACGTCTTTTACCGACAGACTCACACCACTTTACATCAGAGTCATTAGGTGAAGCAGGATATTAAAATATGTTCATGTCAAACTTCACTATTTGACAAATAACATGATTAAATTAACTTTGAACAGAAAAACAACCTCAGCTTCTCATTGGGTGAAAATATTTTAGTTTTTTTTCAATCTGATAAAATTCTTCACCTCGTCATTTTCTTTTCTTCTTTACAGGACTAAAATACGGATGAAAGCAGAGTGGACTGACTCCAACCATCTACTAGCCTCAGAGTCTCCAGTCGACAGGTTGGACACTTTAGATCAAGCTGCTTCTTCACTCCTGATTCCTGCAGGTTGTTGAACCTCAGATCCAGTTCTCTCAGATGAGAGGTGTTTGACCTCAGAGCTGAAGCCAGAGAAGAACAGCTGATCTCTGACAGACTGCAGCCAATCAACCTGAATAAAGAATAAAGCTTAACTGTAAATTAAACTGCGTTAATGTGTGAAAATTACAGACACATATTCATGTCAGCACAGCCTCAGTGTTTAAACAAGTAGCTGAATATTTAAAATGTCACATATTAACGAATGGATTCAAGTTATGTATGAAGAGGAATTATGTTAAATTAGAATTAAATTAGATAAATTGTGTATAAATGCTGTATCATAGATATGAGATCTACAAAAGTCAGTCAGTGAACTGACCTCAGAGTCTCCAGTCGACAGGTTGAACTCTGTAGAAAACCACACAGCTCCTTCACTCCTGAGTCCTGCAGCTTGTTGTTAGTCAGATCCAGTTCTCTCAGATGAGAGGGGTTTGACCTCAGAGCTGAAGAAAGAGAAGAACAGCTTATCTCTGACAGTCTGCAGCTCTCCAACCTGGATAAAGAAATATGAATATTAGATTGTGTCCTCCTGTTGTTGTGGATCGTCATCATGTCAACACACACTCTCAACATGCTGCTGACCTCAGTCCAGTCTGTGACCCTGAAGATAAATATCAGATCAGACATGTTGGACCATTGTTTCATTCAGCTTCTTCTCTGTGTGTTGGTCACTGAGCAGGTTTGTGTAATTAAACACTGTTTAAAGTAGGGACGGCTCCTGACAGTCACTTCCTGTTTGTTTCTATACTTATCAACTGTCCAACGTGTCTCAATCAGAATGTGTCTTATTTTGAAAACCTGAGGAGGACGAGTGCTCGGCCTCAGTCCACATGTTATTCACTGACACTTTCTTAGTGACTCAGGAGCAGGTGAGTGCAGGTGAATGGAGTTGATGAGGTGGACGTGACTGACAGGCTGGGTGAGTGACAGATGACTGAGGGACAGTGAGCAGAGCAGAACTGAGACAATTTAAATAAATAATGACTGTATAAGAAAGAAAGTTTGAAAAGTGAAGAAGGATTTAAGGACCTCAGAGTCTCCAGTCGACAGTTTGGACTCTCCAGTCCAGAACACAGCAGCTTCACTCCTGAATCCTTCAGGTTGTTTCTACTCAGATCCAGTTCTCTCAGATGTGAGGGGTCTGACTTCAGAGCTGAGGCCACGACTTCACAGTGAGTCTCTGAGAGTCCACAACCCCTGAGTCTGTAATTAAAGAAAATATTCATACAAAACGTGATCATGTGACCCTCACCCTGGTAAATCCCCTTTTTGCCTCATGAACATGTAAAAAACTCCTCAAGAGAATCCTTTCAGATTTGGTTCAAGTGTTCATTTAGACTGACAGAGGAACACAGTCACTGATTCTCATCCAAAACACTTAGTTATTGTCTCTTCACACTATGCTAGCGGTTGGCTGGAAAAATAAATAGATATATAATTAAATAATAGTATATAAAAACGGGTCCTTGAGCTTGTGGAATGTGACTTCAAATTTCAGGGAAGAAGTGAAGTCATTAAAATGTATTGATGAGATAAATTTTTTTGATGTGATAAGGATAGAGAAGAAGGAGGAGAGAGAAGCTCTGTGTGTCTAGATCTATAGCAGCATAACTAAGAGCAAGTCCAAGACTAGACTGGCTCTAACTATGAGCTTTATCCTAAAGGAAGGTTTTAATCCTACGCTTAAACGAACAGATGGTGTCTGCCTCCTGAACTGTAATTGAGAGATTATTCCACAGGAGAGGAGCTTGATGCTGAAAGCTCTGGATTCTACTCTACTTTTACTTTGGGACTTTGGGGACAAAGTAAGCCTGAATTCTGGGAGCGGAGTGCTCTAGTGGGTTGATAAGGTACTATCAGCTCTTTGAGGTATAACGGTTCCATATTATTAACCGGAATCCAGTGTAGCCAAGCTAATAATGGAGAAATGTGCTCTCTGTTCCTGGTTATTGTCAGGACACATGCTGCGGCATAAGGATAAGCTGCAAAGTCTTTAACGACTTACTTCTGGAGCCTGATAATAATGTCGGGACCAGGTATGTGTGAACTACAGTTCGGCCTACATGTTTCGTCAAACCCTTACAACATGTTTTCAGAACTCAGTCTCCTAGGGGGCTTCAACTTCACACAAAAGGTGTGAAAAACAACCATGTACACAACTTTGAACCACTGTTGTTCACTCTGGGCATCACTTTGACCTCTGATAACCACATTTATTGAATGGCTCAAGGGCCACCATTTAATAGTGTCATGCTTAATGTATCATATGCACAAAAATAAGGAATTACAATAATAGAGTCTGGATGTAACAAAGGCGTGGACTCGTTTTTTATGCATCTTTGGGGCATCTGATTTTCAGGTCCGCAATTAATCCGAACCCCGCTCCAACAAACAAACCCCTGTCGAGACTTCACTTCCCATTTATCACATTTGAAACAAATATACTAGTGCTGTCAGTTAAACGCGTTATTAACGGCGTTAACACAAACCTGTACATATAAAGTGCAATAAGTTGACCTTTACACACTTGAATTTGGTATGTAATATGTATACATACCAAATATGTATAGATAAGTTTTTATACACACACACACACACACACACACAAATACACACACACACGCAATAGCACACGCATATGCACTCTAGCCAGTAGCCATTTATCCTTTAGCAGTCTCAGGGGCCTGGAACCAATCTCAGCTCAGTCTCCAATCAACCTAACTCCGATCTAAATGTCTTTGGGTTTGTGGAGGAAGTGCTGACCACTGCAACACCATGTTGCCCCAAACTATTAGAACCATTTAACACTGAGTGTATTTGAAGAACGACTCATCTCCACTGATTGAACATGTTATTGATCATGTCTGGACTCACCGAGCCTTCCTGCAGTTCCTCACAGCTGGGATCAGTCTCAGTCGACCCTGGTATGATGTGTTGAACTTCTCCAGGTCCAACTCATCCAGAACCTCCTCTGACATCTGCAGCATGTAGGCCAGAGCTGAGCAGTGGATCTCAGAGAGTTTCTCCTTCGATCTGTTCTCTGACTTCAGGAACTGTTGCATCTGCTGATGAACTGAGTGGTCGTTCATCTCAGTCAGACAGTGGAAGATGTTGATGCTTCTGTCAGGAGAAATGTCACCGCTCTCCATCTCCTTCAGGTTGTTGATAACTCTCTGGATGATCTTTGGATTGTTCTCTGTCCGACCCAGCAGGCCTTCTAAGACTCCCTGGACGATCTCTGGATTGTTCTCTGTCCATCCCAGCAGGTCTCCTGAGACTCTCTGGATGATCTTTGGATTGTTCTCTGTCCAACCAAGCAGGCCTCCTAAGACTCTCTGGTTGGACTCCAGACTGAGGCCGTGAAGGAAGCGATCAAACAGGTCCAGATGACCATTTGTACTGGTGAGGGATTTCTCCATGGTTCTCATCAGGAGGTCATCCAGGGAGAAGGTACTGTCTGTGTCCCCATATGGTCCTAAGAAGTTGTTGAGTTCTCCTGTGTTCCTCTTGGTGTAACAGTGGAACATGTAAACTGCAGCCAGAAACTCCTGAACGCTCAGATGCACAAAGCAGTAGACTGATTTATGGAAGATCACACACTCTCTTCTGAAGATCTCAGTACAAACTCCTGAGTAAACCGAGGCCTCTGTGACATTAAGACCATACCGCTCCAGGTCTTCTTGATAGAAAATTATGTTTCCTTCCTCCAGATGTTTAAGTGCCAGCCTCCCCAGCTTCAGGAGAACGTCCCTGTCAGCCTCCGTCAGCTGCTGTGGAGTCGTCTCATGTCCCTCACCGTACTTCTTCCTCTTTGTCTGAACCAGTAGGAAGTGTGAGTACAGGTCAGTCAGGGTCTTGGGCAGCTCTCCTCTCTGGTCTGTGGTCAACATGTGCTCCAGAACTGTAGCACTGATCCAGCAGAAGACTGGGATTTGACACATGATGTGGAGGCTCCTGGACGTCTTGATGTGTGAGATGATTCTGCTGCACAGCTCTTCATCACTGAATCTCCTCCTGAAGTACTCCTCCTTCTGGGCGTCAGTGAAGCCTCGTACTTCTGTGACCCTGTCAACACATGTAGGAGGGATCTGATTGGCCGCCGCAGGTCTGGAGGTTATCCAGATGAGTGCAGAGGGAAGCAGTTTCCCCCGGATGAGGTTTGTCAGCAGCACGTTGACTGATGACCTCTGTGTGACCTCAGACACAAGCTCCCTGTGGTTGAAGTCCAGAGAAGGTCTGCTTTCATCCAGGCCGTCAAAGATGAACAAAGGTTTACAGACAGCGAGAGTCTCTGCCGTGAGCTTCTGTAACGCTGGATGGAAAACACTTAGCAGCGTGAGAAGACTGTGCTGCTGGTCCTTCACCAGTTTCAGCTCCCTGAACGAAAGCACAGCTAGCAGACCCACATCCTGGTTTTCTAAACCCTCTGCCCAGTCCAGAGTGAACTTCTGCACCGAGAAGGTTTTTCCAACGCCAGCGACGCCGTTGGTCAGGACGACTCTGATGCTGCTCTGCTGGTCAGTGGAGGCTTTAAAGATGTCAA
>CM028859.1:1331640-1342415 GCA_016801935.1 Platichthys stellatus
ATATGAAGGAAAAAAACCCCCCCCCCCCCCCCCCCCCCCCGTATGTTTCCGACATGTAGCGGGGGTCAGACAGGTGTGTGTGTGTGTGTGTGTGTGTCAAATTAGAGAAAGTTACAAGATGCATGACAAAGACTGTGAAGAGCATAACACGACTAACATTAACTTTCAAATAACTTATAAGATATCACAGCAACACGAATCAAACTTATAAACATCACCCGGAATCGAATAAACAGTCTTTGCTTAGCCACATATAATTATTAATCCCAGTTGTGTTACCCGTCCATGAAAAGGGAAAAAAGGTTGTGTCGTTTGAAGTCCAGTGAAGTCGTCTTGCTGGGTTGCGGCTCCTGTTGTGGTTCCGCTGTGCGATGCAGCTCTTGTGCTGTTCTTAGGCCGGCTTCTGCATCACTGTCTTTGAAAGGTTTTAGCAGTCTCCTCCAGTCAGGCCTACTTGAAGGTTGGTAGAGCTTGGATTGGAAGGCGGTTTCCTTGGTGAGGTGAGCTGCAAGCTGCACCTCTCCTCCATTGAAGTTGATCAGGAAGAGTGGTGGTCTCCTCTCGGAGAGTTGAGTTGAATTGAAAGATAAAGTGAGCTGGACAGCCTCACTTCTCCTCTTGGGGGGTTGCAGAAAGAGGAAGAAACAGAGGAGAACTGGGCTTATATTGGCCTGGTGACCTCATGGGTCATGGGGACCAGAGTGACCTATAGTGGTTGAAACTTGTGTCCCCGTCCAGGTTTTCACACCTCTGTGTGACGTTGAAGCCGGGAAACTGGGTTCTGGAGGCTCTGGTTTGTCTCCAGAACAAAGAACATTTAGGCCGAAGTGTAGTTCACAAATACGAGGTCCCAACAGTAGGATAGAAAATTATAGTAGCTTTGACATCATATAACAACTGTTCTAGTCTTCATAACCAATTGAAACACTTTGGGTGAATAAATGTATATATATATGTATATATTGGCTACCTCCTCTGATTCCTCTGGAGCTCTGTCTCCACTCTGCCTCCCAGCAACAAGGCCCAGTCAGAGATGCTCTACAAGCTGCTGCTGCTGCTTCAGCCTCTGGATCCTCAGGACACAGCTCAGCCTCCGTCCACACACACTGTCCTCTTCACACTCACCTCCAAGGAGATCTCCCCTCCCACCTGTTGAGAGAAGAAGACATCAGTGTCACAGAGACTCACTTCATCAGCTGTGAGTCAGTGATGCAGCTCATCCAGTAGAAAGAGCAGCAGGGACTTCAGTCCTGTTCAGAGGTGGAGCCGCTTCCTCTCTGCTTCATGTTCACGTGTTGGAATGAACACGCTAAGAGCTCAGTGTGTGTCCTGTGCATGTCAAAGTGCAGAGCTGACACCTGAGAGGTGGATTTACTGCTGTTACACGTGAAGCCATGTTTCACTGTGTGAGCATGTGCACATAAAATGGGCGGGGTTTATTGCCTATGACCAATCATAATCACTGTTTGACTGACAGCAGAGCCTCATATTTCACAACCAGGATCAAACTATTCTATAATAAAAATCAGAGGAGAACAAACACATGATCCAAAATAAAAAGAAACTCAGTCACAGCTGCTAAATGCAGGAAGAACAGCTGGTAAAACATCTGGGATTGTGTCAATGTGTAAGTTACAGCGCCCCCTGGTGGGATCTGGTAAAAATATGTTACGTGACCACGATATAATAACGTGTGTGAACAAGATAAATAACTCGAGTCCACGAGATCTGAATCTGTTGTTTACTAACAAGACGAGTGGAAGAGAAGAAAATTCTTGATGAGAAATGTTTTTAATCCCAGGATGTGGACTCGATAATGAGCTTTAGTTTGACACACACTGAATCAGAGGACACACTCTGTGTTGGAAACCTCTGACATCACTACTCAATAAAAACACATTGACCTATCTTCACGAAGCTGACTGAGTGCATCTGGTGTTTGGTGACAGGATGAATCTGGAGATATTGAGATGTTCTGGGTGAGTTAGAGATCAACTGAACCAACCAGACGTTGATTTAAACTTCCCTTATCCGTCCCTTTAAGGAGAGTGTGCACCACACAACAGTGTAGAGTCACTGTGGTCAGTGGGCGGAGCTTCTATATGGGTTGATCTTCAACTTAACCTGGAGCAGGTTAGCCGTTCATCATAAGTTACCATGGTGATTTACCTCGTTAAGAAGTGGACAAGCTTCGAAGAACTGAAAAATCTAAACCTGAAGTTAACCTGATAACCACAAATCCTGCTTGGTAGCACAGACCCTGGATCTGTGATACTGACTGTGTTTAGTAAAATACTGATGAAAGCAGCAAGGACTGACTCCAACCATCTACTGACCTCAGAGTCTCAAGTTGACAGCCTGAACTCTGCTTTAGACGAAGCAGCTCCTTCACACCTGAGTCCTGCAGGCTGTTGTTACTCAGATCCAGTTTTCTCAGATGAGAGGGGTTTGACATCAAAGCTGAAGCCAGAGAAGAACAGCTGATCTCTGACAGACTGCAGCTCTTCAACCTGAATTTATAATAAAACTTAACTGTTAATTAAACTGAGTTCATGTGTGAAAATGAATGACACATATTCATATCAGCACAGACTCATAACATGGAAAATAAATATGAAAACAGACATGTTGGACTAAAAACCAGTCCTGATTCAGCAAAAATATATAATTTGGACCCGGTCTCTGTCCTGCAGATCAGTTTAGTAAATCAAGAACCAAACTCAGATATATTTTAACAAGTAGCTGAATATTTAAAATGTCACAGATTAATTAATGAATGGATTCAAGTTATGTAGGAATTATGTTAAATCAGAATTAAATGAGATCAATTGGGTATATTTGCTGTTTATAGATATGAGATCTACAAAAGTCCGTCAGTGAATTGACCTCAGGGTCTCCAGTCGACAGGTTGGACTCTGTAGAAAACCACACAGCTCCTTCACCCCTGAGTCCTGCAGGTCGTTGTTTAGACTCAGATCCAGTTCTCTCAGATGAGAGGGGTTTGACCTCAGAGCTGAAGCCAGAGAAGAACAGCTGATCTCTGACAGGTTGCAGTACTCCAACCTGGATAAAGGATTAAACTTAACTGTAAATTAAAGTTCATGTGTGAAAATGAATGGGAAATATTCATGTCATTCAGACTCATGACATGGAAGATAAATAAGAAATCTGACAAGTTAGGACTATAAACAAGTCCTGATTCAGTAAAACTAGATTATTTGGACCCGGTCTCTGTCCTGCAGATCAGTTTAGGAAATCCAGAACTAAACTCAGATGTTTTTTTTACAAGTAGCTGAATATTTAAAATGTCACAGATTAATTAATGAATGGATGCAAGTAATGTATGAAGAGGAATAATGTTAAATTAGAATTAAATGAGATAAATTGTGTATAAATGCTGTAAAGGATAAAGGATACCAAGATGGCGGCGCGTGCACAACGCGAGGCTCAGCGTCTCCCCAGATTTAGCAAAATAGTTGTTATCTGCCTACTCGTTTCAAGTCTGTTCACTCAGAACAGTCTTGCGAATACTGTCTTCAGCCGACAGGATCTTTTAGATATTGGATCTTGTTCTTCTTCCCACTTTTTTGATGGTCCAAGGCTCATTCCCGAGATCGTCAGAGCTACCGAGGCTACCAACCAGGCGGCGCTGACAGTAAGTGCTCATAGGTGGCGTAGAGATCGTAAACAAAGACGGGGAAGAGAGGTGGGCTAAGGGCTAAGCATAATCTAACTCCTCACCGGCTATCTCTACCGTGCCTTTTCCTCGCCAATGTTCGGTCTCTGGCGAACAAAATGGATGAGCTGCGGCTGCGGATCACAACACACAAATGGATCATGGACTGCAACATCATGATTTTCACAGAGACATGGCTCAACAGCCGCGTTCCCGATAGCGCCGTCAAGCTAACGGGGCGCTACCTCCTCCGGGCGGATAGAACAACTGATGACTCCGGTAAGACCAGATGTCGGGGTCTGTGCATCTATGTGAACAGAGCTTGGTGCCTGGACACTGTCATCATTGGGAGTCACTGCTCTCCTAACCTGGAATGTCTCATGGTTAAATGCAGACCGTTCTATCTGCCCAGAGAGTTCACATCTACTGTTGTGACTGCAGCCTATATCCCCCCTGATGCTAATGCTAAGCTGGCAAGAAAAGAACTGCATGCTGTCATTAGCAAACGTCAGACATCACACACGGAGGCAGCCTTTATTGTTGCAGGTGACTTCAAACACTCCCTAAATTCCACCAACGTGTCTCCTATGCAACGAGAGGAGTCAAGACTTTGGACCATGTTTACACCAGCATGGCTGGTGTTTACAAAGCCGTCCCCCTCCCCCAACTAGGACAGTCTGACCACCTCTCCTTGTTTCTACTCCCCAAATCCACTCATCAAGCATGTGAAACCCACAGTGAGGACACTTAAAGTGTGGCCAGAGGGAGCAGACACTGAACTCCAGCTCCGGTTCGAGCACACAGACTGGAGGGCGTTTGCCGTTCAGGCCACACTGGACTCCCACACGGACATCGACTCCTGTGCCTCTTAGTTCTGGACTTCATCAACATCAACAATGTCACCACCCTCAAACGTATCACTACATCCCCTAACATGAAGCCATGGAGGAACAAAGAGGTCCACCTCCTGCTTAAGGCACGAGACATCGCTTTCAGATCAGGTGATGCTCAGGCCTACAGTTCATCCAGGGCAGACCTGAAGAGGGGCATCAAGAAGGCCAAGCACTGCCACACGCTAAGGATTGAGGAGCACTTCAAGAAGGGTTAGGCATCCAGGCTTTAACTGACTACAAACCAACCAACACCACCCCCCAAAACAGTGATGCGTCATTCCCTGATGAGCCTAACAGCTTTTATGCTTGCTTCGAAAGGGACAACCAAGAGTCGGCCATCAAGGCTGTGCTCACTTCAGACCACCAGCCCCTCACACTCTCCTCCATCGACGTGTCGGCTGCACTGAGCAGGATCAACCCACGTAAGGCTGCTGGCCCTAATGACATCCCCGGACACGTGCTCAGGGCCTGTGCTGGGCAGCTAGCTGAGATCTTGACTGACATATTCAATCTGTCACTGTCCCAAGCAGCTGTCCCCAGGTGCTTTATAACCACCTCCATCGTACCGGTGCCTAAACACTCAACTGCAGCGAGCCTCAACGACTTCCGCCCTGTTGCACTCACCCCAAGAATTATGAAGTGCTTCAAGAGGATGGTCCTGGCTCACCTCAAAACCTGTTTACCACCCACACTGGACCCCTTCCAATTTGCAGAACGGGAGTACGGAGGATGCCATCTCCACGGCACTTCACTCCGCACTTTCTCACCTGGACAATAAAAACTCCTACGTAAGAATGCTGTTCATAGACTTCAGTTCAGCTTTGAACACCATTATCCCCTCCAAACTGACCAAAAAACTCGGTGACCTAGGCATCAACACTTCCCTCTGCAACTGTATACTGGACTTCCTATCCAACACACCCCAGTCTGTTAGGTTAGAGAACCACACCTCCTCAACCCTCATCCTGAACACCAGCATGCCACAGGGCTGTGTGCTAAGTCCTCTCCTCTACTCACTCTTCACCTATGACTGCACACCTGTACATGTAACTAATACTTAGTATTACTTAGTCAAGTTTGCAGACGATACAATTGGCCTCATCAGCAACAATGATGAGTCAGCCTACAGAGAAGAGGTCCAGCACCTGGCGGCCTGGTGCCTCGACAACAACCTGGCTTTCAACACCAAGAAGACCAAAGAGCACATTGTGGACTTCAGGGAAGAAAGGCGGCACACACCCCCCATCCATATCAACGGGACGGAGGTCGAGCGTATCACCAGCTTCTCTTCTTCCTGAGGAGACTGAGGACGGCTCATCTGTCTCCTCAGATTCTGGTGAATTTCTACCGCTGCACCATCGAGAGCATCCTCACCAACTGCATCTCAGTGTGGTATGGCAGCTGTCTGTTGTGGACCGGAAATCACTGAAGAGGTTGGTTAAAACTGCCCAACGCATCACCAGTTCCTCACTCCCCACCATTGCAGCTGTCCAGAGCAAGAGATGTCTGTGGAGAGCGCAGCGCAGCTTCATCCCTGCGGCTGTCACCCTGCTGAACTCTGCACCACAGTGATAGCAGCATCCCCCTTCCACACACACAAACCTTCCCCAGTGACTATACTTCCCCCCCTCCACCCTGGCTTGGACTGCCACACACCCTCCTCCAACCACTGAACATTTGACCATTTGAACATTTGCACAACACTGTTACTTTTATTAACTACTGTATTATCCCCGCTTATAGTATATTCATATTTATATATTTGTATATATTTATCTTGCTCATAGTTCTTATATCATACAATACCTGTTAATGCTGTACTATTCCATATATATTTCTTACTGCTCATAGTTGTTATATCATACAATACCTGTTTATACTGTACTACTTTGTACTATTCCATATATATTTCTTACTGTACATATCTATTTATTTACATTCCACTTTAAATACACACAATACTCTGCACTTTACTGCCTTTTTTTGCACTTCTGGTTAGATGCTAAACTGCATTTCGATGTATAAGTACATTTACTGTGCAATGACAATAAAGCAGAATCTAATCTAATCTAATCTAATGAGATCTACAAAAATCTGTCAGTGAACTGACCTCAGAGTGTCCAGTCGACAGGTTGGACTCTGTAGAAAACCACACAGCTCCTTCACTGCTGAGTCCTGCAGGTTGTTGTTACTCAGATCCAGTTCTGTCAGATGAGAGGGGTTTGACCTCAGAGCTGAAGCCAGAGAAGAACAGCTGATCTCAGACAGCCTGCAGTGATCCAACCTGGATGAAAGATAAACATTAACTGAAAATTAAACTGAGTTCTCATGTGTTAAAATAACACACAAATACTATTGTCAGCACAGACTCATAACATGGAAGATAAATATAAAATCAGACAAGTTTGGACTAAAAACGAGTCCTGATTCAGTAAAGTATCTAATTTGGACCCGGTCTCTGTCCTGCAGATCAGTTTAGGAAATCAAGAACTAAACTCAGATGTGTTTTAACAAGTAGCTGAATATTTATAAATGTCACAGATTAATTAATGAATGGATTCAAGTTATGTATGAAGAGGAATTATGTTAAATTAGAATTCAATGAGATCAATTGGGAATAAATGCTGTATTATAGATATAAGATCTACAAAAGTCAGTCAGTGAACTGACCTCAGAGTCTCCAGTTGACAGATTGGACTCTGTAGAAAACCACACAGCTCCTTCACTCCTGAGTCCTGCAGGATGTTGTAGCTCTGATCCAGTTCTCTCAGATGAGAGGGGTTTGACCTCAGAGCTGAAGCCAGAGAAGAACAGCTGATCTCTGACAGACTGCAGTACTTCGTCCTGGATAAAGCATAACACTTAATTGTGAATTAAACTTAGTTCATGTGTGGAAATGAATGACAAATATTCATGTCATTCAGACTCATAACATGGAAGATAAATAAGAAATCAGACCAGTTAGAATCTGGTTCAGTAAAAATACATAATTTTTACCCGGTCTCTGTCCTGCAGATCAGTTTAGGAAATCCAGAACCAAACTCAGTGTTTTAACAAGTAGCTGAATATTTAAAATGTCAGAGATTATTTAAACAATGGACTCAAGTTATGTATGAAGAGAAATTATGTTAAATTATAAATAAATGAGATCAATTGTGTATAAATCCTTTATTATAGAGCTACAAAAGTCAGTCAGTGAACTGACCTAAGAGTCTCCAGTCGACAGGTTGAGCTCTGTAAAAAACCACACAGCTCCTTCACTCCTGAATCCTGCAGGTTGTTGTCAGTCAGATCCAGTTCTCTCAGATGAGAGGGGTTTGACCTCAGAGCTGAAGCCAGAGAAGACGAGCTGATCTCTGACAGTCTGCATCTCTCCAACCTGGATAAAGAAATATCAATATTAGAATGTGTCCTCCTGTTGTTGTGGATCGTCATCATGTCAACACAGACACTCAACATGTTGCTGACCTCAGTCCAGTCTGTGACCTGAAGATAAATATCAGATCAGACATGTTGGACCATTGTTTCATTCATCAGCTTCTTCTCTGTGTGAATGTGTCTTATTTTGAAAACCTGAGGACGACGTGTGCTCGGCCTCAGTTAACATGTTATTAACTGAAACTTTCTTAGTGATCAGGAGCAGGTGAGTGCAGGTGAATGGAGTTGATGAGGTGGACGTGACTGACAGGCTGGGTGAGTGACAGATGACTGAGGGACAGTGAGCAGAGCAGAACTGAGACAAATAATGACCCAATAAGAAAGAAAGTCTGAAAAGTGAAGAAGGATTTAAGGACCTCAGAGTCTCCAGTTGACAGTTTGGACTCTCCAGTCCAGAACACAGCAGCTTCACTCCTGAGTCCTTCAGCTTGTTGTTAGTCAGATCCAGTTCTCTCAGATGTGAGGGGTCTGACTTCAGAGCTGAGGCCACAACCTCACAATGAGTCTCTGAGAGTCGACAACCACTGAGTCTGTAATTAAAGAAAATATCTGTTAGAATAAAATCAGAACACACAACATTCATTCAAAACGTGATCATGTGACCTTCACCCTAGTAAATCCCCTTTGTGTCTCATGAACATATTAAAAACTCCTCAAGAGAATCCTTTCAGATTTGGGTCAAACCTTCATTTAGACTGATGGAGGAACTCATTAGATTCCGGTGGTCAGTGGTCAAAGGTCAAGGTCACACAACATGTTTCTGGCCTTTTGAACATAATGTCTCAAGTCTGTCTTTAGGGGATTTCTTCACATTTTGGCCAGTTGGACTCAACGATAAACTGATTAAAGTTCAGTGGTCAAAGGTCAAAGGTTACAGTGACCTCATATTATTGTGAATGGAACATGTCAGGAACCTGGAGGGACGGACACTGCACTGGTTGTTGGTGGCGTACAAACGCAGGGTGGTAATTCTAGTTTAACCAGAAAGAAGAATAAACAATATTTCAGTTCTGCTTCTTCAGTTTAAAGGAACACTCAGTGATTCTCATCCTAAACACAGAGAAGCTTTGATTTATCTGATTAATCACCGTTTCTAAATGCCCGAAAAATCCCTTTTATCTCTGTATAATGTTGTGGGAACAGAAAGATAAATGACAGAAGGCGGACATATATTAATTGAACATTAATTTTGTTATTGATGACAAGTCGAAATGATAGTTATTAAAATTGAAAAATAAAATAAAATCCAACTAAAATTCTGGTTGAATAAAACGACCAAAATTAAATGTGAAAGTGAAATCTGAATCTGAGCCCATCGTGAGAAGCAGTGTTGAGTCAGTTCACACTTAAAAAGAACGGGTTCAAGGTTCCAGTTCATGGAGCAGCTCTTTCTGCGCATGTGTTAATGCGTTAAATAATTAACACGTTAATTCCACAAATTAATCATCCCAGGTTGACAGCCCTTAAATATAAATATATAAATAAATAAATATACGAAAAATCCAGCACAGTGATGGTTTGGATTTAACTCTTCACATCTGATCTCATTGCTCTTGTAAATGTGAACAAGGAGAATGTATATATATGAACCAAATGTATACATATATTTAAGTAAACATACATATAAACACACACACACACACACACACACACATCAACCTAACTCAGATCTACATATCTTTTGGTTTGTGGAGGAAGCTGGAGAACCAAGAGAAAACCCTGCAGACACCAGGAGAACCTCCTCCTCACAGTAAGGCTGCACTAACAGTGTTGACCACTGCAACACCATGCTGCCCAAAACAATGAGAATCATTTAACACTGAGTGTATTTGAAGAACGACTCATCTCCACTGATTGAACATGTTATTGATCATGTCTGGACTCACATAGCCTTCCTTCAGTCTCAGTCGACCCTGGTCTGATGTGTTGAACTTCTTCAGGTCCAACTCATCCAGAACCTCCTCTGACATCTGCAGCATGTAGGCCAGAGCTGAGCAGTGGATTTCAGAGATTTTCTCCTTTGATCTGTTCTCTGACGTCAGGAACTGTTGCATCTGCTGATGAACTGAGTGGTCGTTCATCTCAGTCAGACAGTGGAAGATGTTGATGCTTCTGTCAGGAGAAATGTCTTCACTCTGCATCTCCTTCAGGTTGTTGATAACTCTCTGGATGACCTCTGGATTGTTCTCTGGATTGTTCTCTGTCCGACCCAGCAGGCACCCGAGGACTCTCTGGATGATATTTGGATTGTTCCCTGTACGACCCAGCAGGCCTCCTAAGACTCGTTGGTTGGACTCCAGACTGAGGCCGTGAAGGAAGCGAACAAACAGGTCCAGATGACCATTTGTACTGGTGAGAGATTTCTCCATGGTTCTCTTCAGGAGGTCATCCAGGGAGAAGGTCATGTCTGTGTCTCCATATGTTCCCAAGAAGTTGTTGAGTTCTTCTCTGTTCCTGTTGGTGTAACAGTGGAACATGTAGACTGCAGCCAGAAACTCCTGAACGCTCAGATGAACAAAGCAGTAGACTGATTCCTGGATGATCACACACTCTCTTCTGAAGATCTCAGTACAAACTCCTGAGTACACCGAGGCCTCTGTGACATTAAGACCACACTGCTCCAGGTCTTCTTGGTAGAACATGATGTTTCCTTCCTCCAGATGTTTAAGTGCCAGCCTCCCCAGCTTCAGGAGAACGTCCCTGT
The DNA here is from genome assembly GCA_016801935.1 of Platichthys stellatus. Taxonomy (NCBI): domain Eukaryota; kingdom Metazoa; phylum Chordata; class Actinopteri; order Pleuronectiformes; family Pleuronectidae; genus Platichthys; species Platichthys stellatus. The sequence goes on from CM028859.1 coordinate 1,342,352, forward strand.
CAGCCTCCGTCAGCTGCTGTGCAGTCGTCTCATGTCCCTCACCGTTCTTGTTGTTCTTCCTCTT
>CM028859.1:1343134-1354892 GCA_016801935.1 Platichthys stellatus
CCTCTTCACTCTGTCCCTCTGTGATGTAGAGCTCAGTGTAGATCCTGTTGAGGAGGGTTCTACTTCCTGTTTCATCACTTCCTTCAGTCACATGTTCACATCTCCTCCTCACGCTGAACTTATGTTCATCTAAAACCTCCTGCAGACCACGATCTGCTGAAAGACAACAATGTCAGAGACAGAGAATCAGAGAATCTGCTGATTGCTTTCATCAGATACAGAAAAACTACAGAAAATAAAAGCTTTTTAACTTTGTGCTTTTCTAACGATGTTAAATGTTGATGCTGTATGAAGGAACAAAATAAAACCACATGTGCTGTTGTCAGAAGTGAAGACATCAGCAGACACATGTACAGTGCTGCTCTGACCGGCTGTCTGACCTCCAGCTCCTTTTGTGGATCTTTGTCCACACTGGGGACAGGAGGAGTCTCCTGAAGAGCCAGACTGGTCCCAGTATGAGGTGATGCACTGTCTGCAGAACCAGTGTCCACAGCTGGTGGAGACTGGATCCTTCAGGACGTCCTGACACGAAGCACAGCAGGACGACTCCTCCTCCTCAGAAACATGACTCCTTTTCCTCTCCCTGTGAACACATTTCCTGATAACTCACATGTCACAGTCACAGGTTGTCATTACTTCTGTCAAGGAGGTTTTGTTTCACCCAGTATGTTTGTGTGTTGGTTGGTTTGTTCATTATTGGGATTATAAAAAGAACTGAACAGACTACCAGTTAACTTGGTGGAAGGATGTGGTCTGTGAACCACATTGGGGGGGGGGGGTCCTCTTTCAAAGATATGTTAGAGGACTGATGTTTGCCAGTGTTTTGAATTTGGTGCAAAGTCAAAATGAGTCTCTATTGGATTTCAAAGTGGTTTCATAAGGAGCGTGTTGGTTCTTGGTGGAGGTCTGAGCTCTTTGAGTGATTCTGAGAGATTAGTCACCAACTTCAATGAAGCTGTGTCCTAATGCAGGGGCCACACTAGAGGAAACTAGATCCTCTTCAGAGCAGGTCCCAGTAGAAACAGTCTCTTACTCTGTGTGTGAGGGTCCAGGTTCTTTACTGAACTCTGGAGGATGTCTCATGGACCAGTCACTCTTCAGAGACACACGGTTGAACACTGGAGACTCTGCTCTCAGTCTGTGGTCCTGACCTCTGCAAACACAAACATGTTTTTATTCAGAACACATCATTCACTGGTTCATTCTCTGAGGATTCAGTTTGGAGCTTCACATGTTTGTAGCAGGTCTCTTACTTTGTGTGTGAGGGTCCAGGTTCATTACGGAAGTCTAGAGGGAGTCCTTTGGACATGTCACTCTTCAGAGACACACGGTTGAACACTGGAGACTCTGCTCTGTCCTCCCCTTCCAACTCATAACCACTCATCTTCAGTCTGAGAGCAAAAATACTGTGAGCTCAAAGGAATCAGGACAAACAAGTCTGTCAAGAAACACACCCCAAAAATACCAATGGACACACACACACACACACGTACACACACACATACAGACATACACACACACACACACACACCGGCTAATGTGACTGTAAAGTATGATTCTGAAATCACGTTCTGTTATTAAACACTTGATAAACAGATGAAGATAAAACGTGAAACTGTGAGTTAACTCTGTTAATTATTCCTTTGAAGGCTCTTTGATCCAGACCTGCTGTTCACATCTGTCTCTGGGATCCGATCACATGACATCTGTCACCAGGTGTGAACTGACAAATTTAGAGTCATGTGATCAGCAGACGGATGTTAACAGCAGGTGTGAGAGTGAGACAGTAAAACTTTCAGAAAGTTGTGTTCACACTCACCTGCTCACTTTTCTTCCTTCTGCTCATCCAGGTGAAAATGGAGTCTGACACTTCCCTGTCCTCAGGCTCCTCCTCTCTCTCTTTACAGTAGATATGAGAGTTGCTCACAGACCATTTAAAGCTCCAGTGTGTAAGACTCAGGTGAAAGGATCCATCTTTGGAAATTAAATAAAAAATTATGATGGTGATGTTTCCACTAGTTTGTTTGATCTAAATTGTATGAATCACAGTTTTCTTTACTCTAGAATGAGAAGCTCTGTATCACGTTATAGAGTCCCGGATATCTTGTAACCTTATCAACTCCCCAGCTGTCTGATCACACACAGTCGTGCTGGAGTTATCCAGAGTCAGTAGCAGGGGAAGAAATTCCCTTGCAGGCTGCAGATGCTGGATGCCATCTGTAAACACATCAGCCTGGCGCTGTACAGTTCTACCCGGTCAACCTGATGAGAAGACGCTTTGTTGCCGTCGGTACCTGAATCCAAAGCTGAGCTGCTCTGCATGCTGGACATGGGACTCTCTACCCATTCAGGTACCTGCTCTGGAGGATTGTGCCTTCATGATCCACATGCCTCACGCTCCGAGCTTTGACATCTCTAAGTTCCGCTCCAGCTCCAGTTACCGAAACTGTCTGAACACTCTGAAGGAAGAGTTCCACCAGGACCTGTCCAGGAAGTACGGCTCTCAAGTACCTCACCGCCCAGAGGAACAACTGTGAGTCGGCGAGTTCCTGGTCCATCAGCCCCTGAGCTCTGGGAGCTCGGGTATGAACCGACATGGCGCCGCATGGTCGGCCATAGTGACACCCTGGTGCGAATATGACGGAAAAGCTTTACAGCCCCTTTGGAGATATGCAGTGCTCCTGTGCATTAACCCTCGAGACGACGAGACGCAGAGATGAAGACTTGTCCAGGACGGAGACTTGTCCAGGACGGAGTGACAGCCGACTCCTGAATGCAGGACAGAGCGAGCTGAAGGGACAATCGGGGAGCGGAGCGTTCACACCGATCAGACACGTTTTATATCGGGAAAATTACCATATTCTTACAATTTGTTCTGACAATCAGGGCTTGAACCAGTCCGTCCACATGCAAAACATCTGGGCACTCGACTCAGAGACCCTGAGACGGAGCTGAGTGGTTTTCACAGAAGACGATGGTGTAAGGAGTCGAACTGGAGAAAGATTTAAGCCTTATCACTGGACATATTTCATGCTTTTAATTTTTTTCTAGTGTAAATCGATACCAATGAATAATTGCCGACAATGTTTTGTGTATAATTTTTCACGAAAATCATTAATTTTAAAATTGTCTCTATTTTATGACATGACTATCCATCATGTGTGTGCGTGGTCTTTAACATGCTTCTGCTTATTGTCGAAAGCAGATCCTCCTGCACGTGATCATGTTCTTTTTGTTTTTTCATCCGTCTGAAAGAAACTAAAATCTTTTATCAGAAAAGTCGACACTGAACTCGACCACAGACGTGTGACAGTGAGTTGATCTGAATGAAGATGTTGAATGAGAAGAAGTTCAGGAGCTTTTAGTTTCTTTATGTCTGATTCACTGGGTGAATGTGCCGTCTACTGAACCTCCCTCCCACAACCCTCCGTCTTTTAGTTAAGTCCAAATCAAACAATTAAATGGTTTTTTGCATACTGAATATTAATAATAATAATGTATATGAAGACGATCAGTGACTCTAAATAAAGATGGACGACACATCTCCACGTCCTCCTGGAGTGAATCCACAGTATCAAGGCCTCGCAATACATTTTATATTATATTATATTTTCACCATAAGTAAAACACAGTATCAGAATCATTGACTAATCAATTAAAAGGGATTCTTTATTCAGTACAAAATGGACAGTTTAATCAAATATATTCTAAACACAATTTGTGACAATCCTTTACAGATCTGGGACTCAGTAGCAGAAAAGAAGCACGAGAAGCAAAAATAAAGTATAAAAAATAAAACTTTACTTCAAAAGTCCATTCAGGGATAAGGCAAAATCCAAAGTCATAGATCCAGGCAGAGTCAAAAAGCAGGTAATTCAAAACACGAATGAAAGAGCTGGAGAGCATGCACACACGGTGGCGACAATGAAGAATCTGGCAGAGGGTGAGGGGAAACACAGGGTACAAATAGAGAGTGCTTAATGAGAAACAAGGTACAGGTGCGTGGGGAAACAAACAGGAAGTAAAGCTAGACACAGGACACCAGAACCCGGACAACAAAATAAAACAGGAAGTGGATACCAACAAACAGACTGCACAGATGTTACACAATTAAATAACTAATTAAAATCAAACTTATTAGAAACATGAAAACTTGAACATCAGTGCGAGTCAACTTTTTTTTTGTTTGGTCCATGTCCAATCTGCTAACATGAAGGAGACGGGATTTACTAACTGTGCTGCAGCTAGCCACAAGGGGGCGTTCTATCTCGTAGTCCATCTTTATTTTCCGACTCAGGAGAGAAGAGGTGGAGTTACTGATCTGATTTTAAAACGTAGCAGAAGGAAACTGTTGTTTCATTTAAGTTTGATTTTACCTGTTTTGATTTGTCTTTTTTTTTTTCAATGTTTTTTTTTGTTTGTTTGTTTGTGTCCGTCCCATCGACCGTGTTGATATGTTTTTTTATAAATTGTGGGTTGTCATGAAAGACAAAGAATCCAAATCCATGGTTTTAAATCATATTTATATATGTAACTGAATCTGAGGATCTCTCCGTGTAAATGCAGGTTCATCAAAGGGTTTATTTTGAAAAGCAGAACAAACTTCATTTTATTTTGATAGCCAGTCATGTTGATGGGCCTTCGTAGCCTCTCGGGGGGGAAACCAGCTTTGACATCTACTTTTATTTTTGTTTTTCATCTGTATCGTCTTTTGATTCTGTTAAAAATCATCTTCTCATCCATCAGAGCGTTGCTTTATTTCATGATCCTTCATCCAAACAGTGATTCACATTGAGTTCCACTGAGATCAGAGTCGGGGGCGGAACACGAGTGACGGCTCGTTCTGAGTTTGTGTTCTGATGACGAGTGTCCTGCGGAGCCCCGCCCCCTCCCACGCCGCCTCCATTGACTTGTTGTTGATTGTGGTAAATGCTAGTGCCTTTGCTGTATTGTGAAACTGGATATTGATTGTACTGCTGTACTGACAGGGCCTGGGGACAGTCAGGCGCTCTATTTATTATTGTTGACTCAAATCAATCATAATTTTCTATGTAAGTGCTTTAAATAAATTTGCCCTTTTCTAATGGCTGGTTCCAGGTTTTTGTTTCTCTGCAGAATACGTGCAGCACAGACGCCTCCTCAGCTTCTGCAGAGTCTCCAGTGAATTAAAATGAAGATTACTGAGATTATTTTAATTCTGACACTGCAGTGCCAAAAGTATCCCGGGATATCCATGAATGTAATATCTATTAAGGTCGGTGGTTTTAAGGGTGTGTGCATCTTCCCTGTGTGTGATTGGTCCGGGGATATTTTCCAATGCAAACTGAATAATTGTGAAGAATCCAGATACTTCACATCCTCTTAAAATGTAAATATCAGTTTATTAATAGTTTATAGTGAGACGACGTGTTTGTCACCAAACAATTCACTTTATTATTATTTTCTAACAGAACAAATTAATCACCATGACAACACAAAACATGTGGATGCATCTAGAGTAGTGTTGTTCAATAATGCATTAAACGTATCATCATTACATGGTGTGCCTTAGGGCATTTAATGAATTTGGTTATCAGAAGTTTTTCTGAATATAAAAAATATTTATATTAAATAAAAACTTGAATGGATTAAAGGTACCTCAGGGCACCTCCCTTCAAAGGAAGGGAAAAGAAAGCCAATTTATTGATTAAGTCTCATGAAAGTAAAAACTACAAATTTGGAGCTCTGATTAACAATTAAATTAATAACTATAAACAAAATTACCCTATAGATAGTTAGCAGAGTTGAAAAAGTTCTTGACAGTGTAGAGGTTGTGAAAATTCACACTTATGCAACATTCATTAAAACATTTGTTAAAGAAAAAGATAGTGTAAAAACAAATTACTTAAGTTGTACTTGCTATATGAATATATGCGAGTATGCGTGCGTGTGTGTGTCTGTGAGTGTGCCCTCAAAATGGCGGCTGGCCCATATGAGGGCAATAACCCCCCCCCCCCGTATGTTTCCGACATGTAGCGGGGGTCAGACAGATGTGTGTGTGTGTGTGTGTGTGTCAAATTAGAGAAAGTTACAAGATGCATGAGAAAGACTGTGAAGAGCATAACACGACTAACCCTAACTTTCAAATAACTTATAAGATATCACAGCAACACGAATCAAACTTATAAACATCACCCGGAATCGAATAAACAGTCTTTGCTTACCCACATATAATTATTAATCCCAGTTGTGTTACCCGTCCATGAAAAGAGAAAAAAGGTTGTGCCGTTTGAAGTCCAGTGAAGTCGTCTTGCTGGGTTGCGGCTCCTGTTGTGGTTCCGCTGTGCGATGCAGCTCTTGTGCTGTTCTTAGGCCGGCTTTTGCATCACTGCCTTTGAAAGGTTTTAGCAGTCTGCTCCAGTCAGGCCTACTTGAAGGTTGGTAGAGCTTGGATTGGAAGGCGGTTTCCTTGGTGAGGTGAGCTGCAAGCTTTACCTTTCCTCCATTGAAGTTGATCAGGAAGAGTGGTGGGCTCCTCTCGGAGAGTTGAGTTGAGTTGAAAGATTAAGTGAGCTGGACAGCCTCACTTCTCCTCTCGGGGGGTTGCGTCGAAAGAGGAAGAAACAGAGGAGAACTGGGCTTATATTGGCCTGGTGACCTCATGGGTCATGGGGACCAGAGTGACCTATAGTGGTTGAAACTTGTGTCCCTGTCCAGTTTTCACACCTCTGTGTGACGTTGAAGCTGGGAAACTGGGTTCTGGAGGCTCTGGTTTGTCTCCAGAACAAAGAACATTTAGGCCGAAGTGTAGTTCACAAATACGAGGTCCCAACAGTAGGATAGAAAATGACAGTAGCTTTGACATCATATAACAACTGTTCTAGTCTTCATGACCAATTGAAGCAATTTGGGTGAATATATATATATATATATAATATATATATATATATATATATATTGGTCACCTCCTCTGATTCCTCTGGAGCTCTGTCTACACTCTGCCTCCCAGCAACAAGGCCCAGTCAGAGCCGCTCTACACACAAGCTGCTGCTGCTTCAGCCTCTGGATCCTCAGGACACAGCTCAGCCTCCGTCCACACACACTGTCCTCTTCACACTCAGCTTCACTACGATCACCACCTCCTGTTGAGAGAAGAAGACATCAGTGTCACAGAGACTCACTTCATCAGCTGAGAGTTAGTGATGCAGCTCATCCAGTAGAAAGAGCAGCAGGGACTTCAGTCCAGTTCAGAGGTGGAGCAGCTTCCTCTCTGCTTCATGTTCACGTGTTGGAATGAACACGCTAAGAGCTCAGTGTGTGTCCTCTGCATGTCAAAGTGCAGAGCTGACACCTGAGAGGTGGATTTACTGCTGTTACAGGTGAAGCCATGTTTCACTGTGAGCACGTGCACATAAAAGGGGCGGGGTTTACTACATATAACCAATCACAGACATGGACAGTTTGACTGACAGCAGAGCCTCATATTTCACAACCAGGATCAAAATGTTCTGTAATAAAAAATGGAGGAGATCGAACGCATGACGCAGGTAAAACATCGGAGATTGTGTCAATTTGTAAGATACAGCGCCTCCTGGTGGCATTTGGTAAAAAAATATTACGCGACCACCCTGATATCTTCAGCAAGCTGACTGAGGTCATCTGGTGTTTTGGTGACAGGATGAGTCTGGAGAGATTGAGATGTTCTGGGTGAGTTAGAGATCAACTGAACCAACCAGACGTTGATTTAAACTTCCCTTATCCGTCCCTTTAAGGAGAGTGTGCACCACACACCAGTGTAGAGTCACTGTGGTCAGTGGGCGGAGCTTTGTAGGACTGGAAAAACTAAAACTGAAGTTAACCTGATATCCACATATCATGCTTCGTAGCACAGACCCTGGATCTGTGATACTGACTGTGTTTAGTAAAATACTGAGGAAAGCAGCGTGGACTGACTCCAACCATCTACCTACCTCAGAGACTCCAGTCGACAGCCTGAACTCTGCTTTAGATCAAGCAGCTCCTTCACTACTGAGTCCTGCAGGTCATTAAGTCTCAGATCCAGTTCTCTCAAATGAGAGGGATTTGACCTCAGAGCTGAAGCCAGAGAAGAACAGCTGATCTCTGTCAGACTGCAGCACTCTAACCTGAATAAAGAATAAAACATAACTGTAAATTAAACTGAGTTCATGTGATGTCACAGATTAATTAATGAATGGATTCAAGTTATGTATGAAGATAAATTATTTTAAATTAGAATTAAATTAGATCAACTGGGTATAAATGCTGTATAAGAGATATAAGATCTACAAAAGTCAGTCAGTGAACTGACCTTTGAGTCTCCAGTCGACAGGTGGGACTCTGTAGAAAACCACACAGCTCCTTCACTCCTGAGTCCTGCAGCCTGTTTCTACTCAGATCCAGTTCTCTCAGATGAGAGGGGTTTGACCTCAGAGCTGAAGCCAGAGAAGAACAGCTGATCTCTGTCAGGCTGCAGCACTCCAACCTGAATAAAGAATTAAACTTAACTAAAAATTAAACTGAGTTCATGTATGAAAATAGCACACAAATATTTCTGTCAGCACAGACTCATAACATGGAAGATAAATATGAACTCAGACATGTTGGACTAAAAACGAGTCCTGATTCAGTCAAAATTAATTATTTGGACCCGGTCTCTGTCCAGCAGATCAGTTTAGGAAATCCAGATCTAAACTCAGAGTTTCAACAAGTAGCTGAATATTTAAAATGTCACAAATGATTTAATCGATGGATTCAAGTTATGATGAAGAGGAATTATGTTAAATTAGAATTTAAATGAGATCAATTGTGTCTATATGCTGTTTAAAAGATATGAGATCTACAAAAGTCAGTCAGTGAACTGACCTCAGAGTCTCCAGTCGACAGGTTGGACTCTGTAGAAAACCACACAGCTCCTTCACTCCTGAGTCCTGCAGTCAGAGTTTCAACAAGTAGCTGAATATTTAAAATGTCACAAATGATTTAATCGATGGATTCAAGTTATGATGAAGAGGAATTATGTTAAATTAGAATTTAAATGAGATCAATTGTGTCTAAATGCTGTTTAAAAGATATGAGATCTACAAAAGTCAGTCAGTGAACTGACCTCAGAGTCTGCAGTCGACAGGTTGGACTCTGTAGAAAACCACACAGCTCCTTCACTCCTGAGTCCTGCAGGTTGTTGTTACTCAGATCTAGTTTTCTCAGATGAGAGGGGTTTGACCTCAGAGCTGAAGCCAGAGAAGAACAGCTGATCGCTGACAGACTGCAGTAAACCAACCTGAATAAAGAAATATGAATATTAGAATGTGTCCTCCTGTTGTTGTGGATCGTCATCATGTCAACACAGACTCTCAACATGCTGCTGACCTCAGTCCAGTCTGTGACCTGAAGATAAATATCAGATCAGACATGTGGGACCATTGTTTCATTCATCACCTTCTTCTCTGTGTGTTTGGTCAGTGAGCAGGTTTGTGTAATTAAACACTGTTTAAAGTAGGGATGGCTCCTTACTGTCACTTCCTGTTTGTTTCTATACTTATCAACTGTCCAACGTGTTTCAATAAGAATGTGTCTTATTTGACAACCTGAGGAGGACGAGTGCTCGGCCTCAGTCCACATGTTATTTACTGACACTTTCTTAGTGATCAGGAGCAGGTGAGTGCAGGTGCAGGTGCAGGTGAATGGAGTTGATGAGGTGGACGTGACTGACAGGCTGGGTGAGTGACAGATGTCTGAGGGACAGTGAGCAGAGCAGAACTGAAACAGTTTAAATATATATTGACAGAATATGAAAAAAAGTTGGAAAAGTGAAGAAGGATTTAAGGACCTCAGAGTTTCCAGTCCACAGTTTGGACTCTCCAGTCCAGAACACAGCAGCTTCACTCCTGAGTCCTGCAGCTCGTTGTCACTCAGATCCAGTTCTCTCAGATGTGAGGGGTCTGACTTCAGAGCTGAGGCCACGACTTCACAGTGAGTCTCTGAGAGTTGACAACCACAGAGTCTGCAATTTAAGACAATATCTGTTAGAATATAATGGGAGAACACAACATTCATACAAATGTGATCATGTGACCCTCACCCTGGTGAATCCCCTTTTTGTCTCATGATCATGTTAAAAACTCAGGGTGGTAAATCTAGTTTCGCATTATTAATGCGTTAAAAAAATGAATACGTTAATTCAACAAATTCTGCGTTAACCATATATATATGAATAAATAAATATACGAAAAAACTCTAGCACAGTGATCACTTGGATTTCTCTCTCCACATCTGATCTAGTTGCTCTTATATGTAAATGAGAACAATGAGAATGTTTATATACAAACCAAATGTATGAATATATATTAGAGTATATATCACTTTTCATCTCCACTGATTGAACATGTTATTGATCATGTCTGGACTCACTGAGCTTTCCTGCATTTCCTCACAGCTGGTATCAGTCTCCGTCGACCCTGGTCTGATGTGTTGAACTTCTTCAGGTCCAACTCATCCAGAACCTCCTCTGACATCTGAAGCATGTAGGCCAGAGCTGAGCAGTGGATCTCAGAGAGTTCCTCCTTCGATCTGTTCTCTGATGTCAGGAACTGTTTCATCTGCTGATGAACTGAGTGGTCGTTCATCTCAGTCAGACAGTGGAAGATGTTGATGCTTCTGTCAGGAGACAAGTCACCACTCTTCATCTCCTTCAGGTTGTTGATGACTCTTTGGATGATCTTTGGATTGTTCTCTGTCCGACCCAGCAGACCTCCTAAGACTCTCTGGTTGGACTCCAGACTGAGGCCGTGAAGGAAGCGAACAAACAGGTCCATATGACCATTTGTACTGGTGAGGGATTTCTCCATGGTTCTCTTCAGGAGGTCATCCAGGGAGAAGGTACTGTCTGGGTTCCCATATGTTCCTAAGAAGTTGTTGAGTTCTTCTGTGTTCCTCTTGGTGTAACAGTGGAACATGTAGACTGCAGCCAGAAACTCCTGAACGCTCAGATGAACAAAGCAGTAGCATGATTTCTGGAAGATCACACACTCTCTTCTGAAGATCTCAGTACAAACTCCTGAGTAAACCGAGGCCTCTGTGACATTAATACCACACTGCTCCAGGTCTTCTTGGTAGAACATGATGTTTCCTTCCTCCAGATGTTTAAGGGCCAGCCTCCCCAGCTTCAGGAGAACGTCCCTGTCAGCCTCCGTCAGCTGCTGTGGAGTCGTCTCATGTCCCTCACCGTACTTGTTGTTCTTCCTCTTTGTCTGAACCAGCAGGAAGTGTGAGTACAGGTCAGTCAGGGTCTTGGGCAGCTCTCCTCTCTGGTCTGTGGTCAACATGTGCTCCAGAACTGTAGCACTGATCCAGCAGAAGACTGGGATTTGACACATGATGTGGAGGCTCCTGGACGTCTTGATGTGTGAGATGATTCTGCTGCACAGCTCTTCATCGCTGAATCTCCTCCTGAAGTACTCCTCCTTCTGGGAGTCAGTGAATCCTCGTACTTCTGTGACCCTGTCAACACATGTAGGAGGGATCTGATTGGCCGCCGCAGGTCTGGAGGTTATCCAGACGAGAGCCGAGGGAAGCAGATTCCCCCGGATGAGGTTTGTCAGCAGCACGTTGACTGATGACCTCTGTGTGACCTCAGACACAAGCTCCCTGTGGTTGAAGTCCAGAGAAGGTCTGCTTTCATCCAGGCCGTCAAAGATGAACAAAGGTTTACAGACAGCGAGCGTCTCTGCCGTGAGCTTCTGTAACGCTGGATGGAAAACAT
>CM028859.1:1369703-1417704 GCA_016801935.1 Platichthys stellatus
TAGAGATTGTGTCTGTCCACCGTCCGATTAAATTATTGAAATTAAACAATAACAGAGCGAGAACTCCACACAATAATCTAATACAAATTAAAACAACCTCTGAAACAACACAGGAAACTAAGAGTTTTAAATGTTGTCTACGTATTTTTACCTGTTTTTTTCGTAGTTTTTCCTTACTCTTGTTGAGGGTTAAGGACAGAGGGTGTCACGCCCTGTCACGCCCTGTTATAGCCCATGAGAAGAACTGTAACTTGTGAATATGGGCTAGACAGGTAATTGATTGATTGATTGATTGATTGATTGATATTCCTATATATATATATATATATATATATATATATATATATATATTTGTGCTGTTTTTATTATATAGATATTTTGTTGTATTAACCACTCCAGCACAAAATCACTTTAAATACTGGACACAGACACAATCACATCATTGTATTCCATACCTGTATCTGTGTATATGCTCTCCGTATGTGATATATGTGATGTATGTGATTTATGTTTATATGTCAGGGATGTGTTAAGTGTACAAGCTACTGGATGATCTGAATTTCCCTCGGGATTAATAAAGTATCCATCTATCTATCATCTATCTTTATACTTTACATCACTGTCAACTAATAATATTTTATTTAAAGAACTAGTCTCAGAATACAACATAGATTTATTGTCCCTCACTGAGACGTGGCTGCATCCTGATGAATATGTCAGTCTAAATGAGTCTACTCCCCCCAATCGTATAAATTCACAGGTTCCCAGAGAATTTGGACGAGGAGGTGGAGTTGCTGCTATTTTTAACTCCAGTCTATCAATTAACACTAAACCTAAACTCAGCCATTTTAATGTCTGGTTCTTAGTCTTCCACACCAATCCAGGAATCACCAACAGCCAATCATATTTGCTTTAGTTTACTGTGCTCCGGGGGCTTATACCGAATTTTTAACAGAATTCTTAGGTTTTTTATCAAACCTAGTCCTAATGACCAATAAAATTATTATTGTCGGTGACTTTAATATTAATGTTGACAATAATAAAGATAGCCTTAGCGTAGCATTTATTGCGATACTCGACTCAATTGGTTTCAGTCAGTGTGTACACCAACCTACTCATTCTTGTAACCACACACTTGACCTTGTATTATCGTACGGTGTCGGAATTGAAAATTTAACAGTACTTTCGCGCAATCCAGTTCTATCAGACCATAATTGAAACAACAAATTCTTTAAAAACACGAGCTCCATTGAGATCGACCACCTCGTAGGAAGCTCTGCAGACTCATTACAATTACAATGGACTCAATAGCAACTCTAAAAAAGAAAAATGTCAAACCTAGTAAATTAGCTCCGTGGTATAATTCCCAGACAAATGAGTTAACACGATATCAAGAAATCTAGAAGGGAAGTCGCGCTCCAGCAACCATATTGAAAGTCTCATAGACTGGAACAATAGTGTTAAAGAATATAAAAAGGCTCTCCACAAAGCTTGTAGAAAAGAATAAACAACCCCAGGCTTCTCTTCAGCACTGTAGCCAGGCTGAAGTCACAACTCCACCAAACCCAGTATTCCTCGATCCCTAAATAGCAATATATTTATGACCTTTTTTAATGTTAAAAATGTTAACTATTAGAAATAAATCAACCATCTCCTGCCCTCAATTGGCACTAATACCCTCCCAACAAGAGATCTCAGAAACAGCTGAGAATCCTACCAATTACTTAGACAGCTTCTCTCTGATCACCTGTGATCAGTTTGCCAAAGTAATCCCAGGTTCTAAACCAACATCCTGTATCTTAGATCCCATTCCTACAAAATTACTTAAAGAAGTTCTGCCCATAATTGATAGTTCGTTAATTAACACAAACAATCTGTCATTATCATCAGGTTATATACCACAGTCTTTTAAAATAGCTGTCATCAAACCCCTTCTCAAAAAACCCACCCTAGACCCAGAGGTTTTAGCCAATTACAGGCCAATATCTAATCTCCCCTTCATGTCTAAAATCTTAGAAAAAGTTGTAGCCAATCAGCTGTGTAAGTTTCTCCAGGAAAATAATATATGAAGACTTTCAGTCGGGGTTTAGAGCCAATCACAGTACAGAGACAGCCTTAGCAAAAGTCACTAATGACCTTTTAATAGCCTCAGATCAGGGACTTGTGTCCTCGTTCTGTTAGATCTCAGTGCAGCATTCAACACAATTGACCATCAAATTTTATTACAAAGACTGAAACAGTTAATTAACATTAATGGAACCGCCCTTAACTGGTTTAAATCGTATTTTTCTGATCGCTCCCAATTCGTGCAAATTAATGAGTCATCTGTGCCCACCAAAGTAAACCATGGTGTTCCACAGGGCTCTGTGCTTGGCCTAATTATTTATGCTTCCACTAGGAAACATTATCAGGACACACTCTTTCCACTGCTATGCGGATGACACCCAGTTATACTTGTCAATAAAACCTGAACAAAGTCATCAATTAACTAAACTTCGAGCATGTGTCAAGGACATAAAAACCTGGATGACCCGCAATTTTCTCTTATTAAACTCAGACAAAACAGAGGTTATAATTCTTGGCCCCAAACACCTTAGAGATACATTATCTAATGATATAGCTGCGCTAGACGACATTGCCCTTGCTTCCAATGAAACAGTCAGGAACATGGGAGTGATCTTTTATCCTGATTTATCCTTTAATAGTTACTTAAAACTAATTTCTAGAACCACCTTTTTCCACTTTAAGATTAAGATGCGTAATATCTAAAAAATCTGACACGTCCTTTTGCAAAAAGATGCAGTCAAAACTAGTCCACGCCTTTGTTACATCGAGACTGGACTATTGTAATTCATTATTATCAGGCTCCAGCAGTAAGTCGTTAAAGACTCTACAGCTTGTCTAAAATGCCGCAGCACGTGTCCTGACGAGAACCAAGAAAAGAGAGCACATTTCTCCTGTGTTAGCATCGCTACACAGGCTTCCAGTTAAATCTATAATAGAATTTTTAATTCTCCTCCTCACCTTCAAGGCCCTTAATAATATAGCGCCTTTTTCCCTTAAATAAGCTGTTAGTACCTTATAAACCCGCTAGAGCATTCTGCTCCCAGAATTCAAGCCTACTTGTCGTCCCTAAAGTCTCTAAAAGTAGAGTAGGAGCCAGAGCTTTCAGCCATCAAGCTCCTGTGGAATGTCTACCACTTTCAGTTCGGGAGGCAGACACCATTTGTTCGTTTAAGAGTAGGTTCAAAACCTTCCTTTTTGATGAAGCTTATAGTGAGAGCTAATTAGTGCGGCAGAACATAACTTGTTCAATTTCTAAAATAGGAAGAGTATAGTTTAAAAAGGCATAGAGGTATTGATGTCTGATCTACTGAGTGGGCCACATGGTTTTCATCGTACTACCATACAAACCATTAGCTAGTCACATTTACCTTGAGCCTCAGTGTAGCCTCAAGTTCGGCTTGTATCATTGATTACAAGGCAATAACCCCTGATGACTCAAAGGGAATTTATTACACACAGAGCTTCTCTTTCAAGCTTCTCCTTCCTCTTCTCCATCCCTATCCCCCTTCCCCGGAATCCCTTTGTTTTATCTCCCGCAAATCCAGTGTCGCTGTGGCCACGGCCACGGCTCATGATGGATCCTAATAAGCGGCAGAGGACAATGACTGTGGACTAAAGTGGCATCTGGATGGTGGATCGTGGTCCTGCTGGCTGCTGACCAAAGACTTTGATTGCAGCTGGACATATCGTAATGAAGTTATCCTTCAAAATGTTGACCCTCATCAATAAAAACTTTAATCTGGATGATGTTTTCCTACATGTGTCATCTATTGCACTTCTGTCCATCCTGGGAGAGGCATCCCTCACATGTGGCTCTCTGAGGTTTATATGTATTTGTACCTGTTAAAAGCTTGCTGAGAGTTAAGGACAGAGGATGTCATACAACGTTAAAGCCTTATGAGACGATTTGTGAATATGGGTAAACAAATAAAATTTGATTGATTGACAACAGTGTAGAGTCACTGTGGTCAATGGGCCGAGCTTTTATACAGGTTGATCTCCATAACCTGGAGCGGGTTAGCTGTTCATAAGTTACCATGGTGTTTTATCTCGTTAAGGAGTGGACGAGCTTCGTAGGACAACAAAAATACAACATACCTGGACGGACAACATCGGGATCTGTTCCACACTGTCAAAGTGCCTACCCCACCCCACTGTCTAAGTGCCCCTGAGCAAGGCACCTTACTCCCCTAACACCTGCTCCCCGGGGCGCCGTGCATGTGTTTACTCAAGATGGGTCATAGAAGAAAACAAATTTCCCCCCTTGCAAGTCATGTGTGCGGGACAATAAAGGTATCTTTAAAAGGACTGAAAAAACTAAACCTGAAGTTAACCTGATAACCACAGACCCTGAGGATACGCACTACCTCACTGTCTCTGAGGACAGACACTGACTCTGACATACAGTGTCTCTGAGTACTCGCAAATCCTGCTTGGTAGCACAGACCCTGGATCTGTGATACTGACTATGTTTAGTAAAATACTGATGAAAGCAGCGTGGACTGACTCCAACCATCCACTGACCTCAGACTCGCCAGTCGACAGGTTGGACTTTGCTCGAGATCAAGCAGCTCCATCACTCCTGACTCCTGCAGGTCGTTTCTACTCAGATCCAGTTCTCTCAGATGAGAGGGGTTTGACCTCAGAGCTGAAGCCAGAGAAGAACAGCTGATCTCTGACAGTCTGCAGCTCTCCAACCTGATGAATTGTTTCAAGTTATGTATGAAGAGGAATTATGTTAAATTACAACTATATTAGATAAATTGTGTCTTAATGCTGTATTATAGATATGAGATCTACAAAAGTCAGTGAACTGACCTCAGAGTCTCCAGTCGACAGGTTGGAGTTCTTAGAAAACCACACAGCTCCTTCACTCCTGAGTCCTGCAGCCAGATGTTTTCACTCAAATCCAGTTCTTTCAGATGAGAGGGGTTTGACCTCAGAGCTGAAGCCAGACAAGAACAGCTGATCTCTGACAGTCTGCAGCTCCACAACCTGAATAAAGGATAAAACTGAACTGTAAATTAAACTGAGTTATGTATGAAAATAACACACAAATTGTTATGTCAGCACAGACTCATAACATGGAAGATAAATATGAAATCAGACATGTTGGACTAAAAACGAGTCCTGATTCAATAAAAATTAATTATCTGGACCCAGTCTCTGTCCTGCAGATCAGTTTAGGAAATCCAGAACTAAACTCAGTGTTTTAACAAGTAGCTGAATATTAAAAATGTCACAGATGATTTAATCGATGGATTCATGTTATGTATGAAGAGGAATCATGTTAAATTTGAATTAAATGAGATAAATTGGATATAAATGCTGTTTATAGATCTGAGATCAACAAAAGTCAGTCAGTGAACTGACCACAGAGTCTCCAGTCGACAGGTTGGACTCTGTAGAAAACCACACAGCTCCTTCACTCCTGGGTCCTGCAAGTTGTTGTCACTCAGATTCACTTCTCTCAGATGAAAGGGGTTTGACCTTAGAGCTGAAGCCAGAGAAGAACAGCTGATCTCTGACAGTCTGCAGCTCTTCAACCTGAAAAAAGAATACAACTTAACTGTAAAATAAACTGAGTTCATTTGTGAAAATAACATACATTGTTCATGTCAGCACAGACTCCTAACATGGAATATAAATATGAAATCAGACATGTTGGACTTAAAACGAGTCCTGATTCAGTACAAATAGATTATTTGGACCCGGTCTCTGTCCTGCAGATCAGTTAAGGAAATCCAGAACTAAACTCATTGTTTTAAAAAGTAGCTGAATATTTAAAATGTTACAGATTGATTAATGAATGGATTGGTGTTATGTATGAAAAGGAAATATGTTAAATTATAATTAAATTAGATCAATTATGTATAAATGCTGTATTTTAGATATAAGATCTACAAAAGTCAGTCAGTGAACTGACCTCAGAGTCTCCAGTCGACAGGTTGGACTCTGTAGAAAACCACACAGCTCATTCACTCCTGATTCCTGCAGCCTGTTGTTACTCAGATCCAGTTTTCTCAGATGAGAAGGGTTTGACCTCAGAGCTGAAGCCAGAGAAGAACAGCTGATCCCTGACAGACTGCAGCTCCACAACCTGAATAAAGAAATATTAATATTTGAATGTGTCCTCCTGTTGTTGTGGATCGTCATCAAGTCAACACAGACTTCATGCTGCTGACCTCAGTCCAGTCTGTGACCTGAAGATAAATATCAGATCAGACATGTTGGATCATTGTTTCATTCATCACCTTCTTCTCTGTGTGTTGGTCACTGAGCAGGTTTGTGTAATTAAACACTGTTTAAAGTAGAGATGGCTCCTGACAGTCACTTCCTGTTTGTTTCTATACTTATCAACTGTCCAACCTGTTTGAATAAGAATGTGTCTTATTTTTAAAACCTGAGGAGGACGAGTGCTCGGCCTCAGTCCACATGTTATTAACTGACACTTTCTTAGTGATCAGGAGCAGGTGAGTGCAGGTGAATGGAGTTGATGAGGTGGACATGACTGACAGGCTGGGTGAGTGACAGATGACTGAGGGACAGTGAGCAGAGCAGAACTGAGGCAATTTAAATAAATAATGACCAAATAAGAAAGAAAGTCTGAAAAGTGAAGAAGGATTTAAGGACCTCAGAGTCTCCAGTCCACAGTTTGGACTCTCCAGTCCAGAACACAGCAGCTTCACTCCTGAATCCTGCAGCTTGTTTCCACTCAGATCCAGTCCTCTCAGATGTGAGGGGTCCAACTTCAGAGCTGAGGCCACGACCTCACAGTGAGTCTCTGAGAGTCCACAACCACAGAGTCTGTAATTAAAGAAAATATTTGTTAGAATAAAATCAGAAAACGCAACATTCATACAAAACGTGATCATGTGACCCTCACCCTGATAAATCCCCTTTTTGTCTCATGAACATGTTCAAAACTCTTGTGATGGCGTACAAACGCAGAGTGGTAATTCTAGTTTGACCAGAAAGAAGAATAAACAATGTTTCATTTGTTATTAGGATGAATCAAGAGACAAACGTGCGGTCATGTGTTTGGTTCTGAATCGATTGAGTCGGATCATGTCTGCGTGTCGATCATTTTAACACTGAGTCCTGACTTTGAGCGTTTCGTACAAACCAGCGGCAGCTTCTGCTCTGATCATGAAGCAGCTGATCAATGAGCAGCTGAGACCAGAGAAACTTTGTGTTTCACTTCTACAAAGTCAATGAGCAGCTGCCTCACGCCGGGTTCACACCGGACGCGGAAGCGACGCCAAAGCGAGGCGTAAGCGCAGCGCCAATCCTCTAGCTCCCATCCACTCCCATGTTAAACCGCAGCGCTGAACACACCGGAGGCTGAAGCGTGGCGTTGTGCCGCGGCGGCCTAGCGCCGTGAAGCGATCGTTTCGGCGTCGAGTCTATTTTTTCCGCTTGACGCGAGCGTATCGCGACAGGAAACGCACTGAAAAACGATATTAAACGATATTGACGACATATTTTATATGATATAAAAGATCAAATATGCATCCCAAACTTTGTATTCACCCTCTGTTGTCCTGGAGTTTTAATTTTACCACTTTTACCGACCACATTATAAAATGTCCCCCTCTGCCCATGCACTACAGCCACACAAGCAGTGATACAGATAAAAAGAGAGAGAGAGGGGGGGCTACGTATTCTCCACATAGGCTTGAGTGGAGAATACGTAATTTACCNNNNGCAAACAGCGAAGTTCTTCAACATGGATGACATTAAATTAATAATTGAAGTGGAGAAGTGCAGTGAATTGTATGATCCTCGGAACATGTTGTATAAAGACAACACTAAAAAGGAAACATGTTGGGACGCTGTTGCAGTTGATTTTGGAGCAACAAGTAAGTATATGCTTGAAAAAAAATATGAAATGCCTTTTTTACTGCAGGCTGATAACAGCGGCGCTTCGGCGTCGCTACCGCGCCCGGTGTGAACCGCCAGGCGCCGGCGCTTTAGGGATTAGCGCTACCGCCTCGCTTCGGCGTCGCTTCCGCGTCCGGTGTGAACCCGGCGTCATATGAACGAGCTCTTATCTCACTGCCAGTTAATTGCACAAATTGATCTACATGTCTTTGGGTTTGTGGAGGAAGCTGGAGAACCCAGAGAAAACCCTGCAGACACCAGGAGAACCTCCTCCTCACAGAAAGGCTGCACTAAGAGTGTTGACCACTGCAACACCATGCTGCCCCAAACATTTTTAAACACTGATTGTATTTGAAGAACGACTCATCTCCACTGATTGAACATGTTATTGATCATGTCAGGACTCACCGAGCCTTCCTGCAGTTCCTCACAGCTGGGATCAGTCTCAGTCGACTCTGGTCTGATGTGTTGAACTTCTCCAGGTCCAACTCATCCAGAACCTCCTCTGACATCTGCAGCATGTAGGCCAGAGCTGAGCAGTGGATCCCTGAGAGTTTCTCCTTCGATCTGTTCTTTGAGGTCAGGAACTGTTTCATCTGCTGATGAACTGAGTGGTCGTTCATCTCAGTCAGACAGTGGAAGATGTTGATGCTTCTGTCAGGAGAAATGTCATCACTCTTCAACTTCTTCAGGTTGTTGATGACTCTCTGGATGATCTTCGGATTGTTCTCTGTCCGACCCAGCAGGCCTCCTAAGACTCTCTGGATCATCTTTGGATTGTTTTCTCTCCGACCCAGCAGGCCTCCTAAGACTCTCTGGTTGGACTCCAGACTGAGGCCGTGAAGGAAGCGAACAAACAGGTCCAGATGACCATTTTGACTGGTGAGGGATTTCTCCATGGTTCTCTTCAGGAGGTTTTCCAGGGAGGAGGTAATTTGTGTATCCCTTTCTGTTCCCAAGAACATGTTGAGTTCTTCTGTGTTCCTCTCGGTGTAACAGTGGAACATGTAGACTGCAGCCAGAAACTCCTGAACGCTCAGATGAACCAAGCAGTAGACTGATTTCTGGAAGATCACACACTCTCTTCTGAAGATCTCAGTACAAACTCCTGAGTACACCGATGCCTCTGTTACATTAAGACCACACCGCTCCAGGTCTTCTTGGTAGAACATGATGTTTCCTTTCTCCAGATGTTTAAGTGCCAGCCTCCCCAGCTTCAGGAGAACGTCCCTGTCAGCCTCCGTCAGCTGCTGTGGAGTCGTCTCATGTCCCACACCGTACTTGTTGTTTTTCCTCTTTGTCTGAACCAGCAGGAAGTGTGAATACAGGTCAGTCAGGGTCTTGGGCAGATCTCCTCTCCGGTCTGTGGTCAACATGTGCTCCAGAACTGTAGCACTGATCCAGCAGAAGACTGGGATTTGACACATGATGTGGAGGCTCCTGGACGCCTTGATGTGTGAGATGATTCTGCTGCACAGCTCTTCATCACTGAATCTCCTCCTGAAGTACTCCTCCTTCTGGTCGTCAGTGAAGCCTCTTACTTCTGTAACCCTGTCAACACATGCAGGAGGGATCTGATTGGCCGCTGCAGGTCTGGAGGTTATCCAGACGAGAGCCGAGGGAAGCAGATTCCCCCGGATGAGGTTTGTCAGCAGCACATTGACTGATGACCTCTGTGTGACATCAGACACAAGCTTCTTGTGGTTGAAGTTCAGAGAAAGTTTGCTTTCATCCAGGCCGTCAAAGATGAATAAAGGTTTACAGACAGCGAGCGTCTCTGCAGTGAGCTTCTGTAACGCTGGATGGAAAACACGGAGCAGCGTGAGAAGACTGTGCTGCTGGTCCTTCACCAGGTTCAGCTCCCTGAACGAAAGCACAGCCAGCAGACACACATCCTGGTCAGGAAGACTCTGATGCTGCTCTGCTGGTCAGTGGAGGCTTTAAAGATGTCGTGGACCTTGATGGGAGTGTCGTGGAGGATCTTCATCTTGGAAGCCGTCTCAAGCTGCCTCACCTCATGTTGAGTATTAACTTCTTCACTCTGTCCCTCTGTGATGTAGAGCTCAGTGTAGATCCTGTTGAGGAGGGTTCTACTTCCTGTTTCATCACTTCCTTCAGTCACATGTTCACAGCTCCTCCTCACATTTAGCTTATGTTTTTTCAAAACCTTCTGCAGACCACGATCTGCTGAAAGACAAGAAACAATGTCAGAGACAGAGAATCTGAGAATCTGCTGATTATTTTCATCAGATACAGAAAAATTACAGAAAATAAAAGCTTTTTAACTTTGTGCTTTTCTAACGATGTTAAATGTTGATGCTGTATGAAGGAACAAAATAAAACCACATGTGCTGTTGTCAGAAGTGAAGACATCAACAGACACATGTACAGTGCTGCTCTGACCGGCTGTCTGACCTCCAGCTCCTGTTCTGGATCTTTGTCCACACTGGGGACAGGAGGAGTCTCCTGAAGAACCAGACTGGTCCCAGTATGAGGTGATGCACTGCCTGCCGAAGCACAGCAGGACGACTGCTCCTCCTCAGAAACATGACTCCTCTTCCTCTCTCTGTGAAGACATTTCCTGATAAGTCACATGTCACAGTCACAGGTTGTCATCACTCCTGTGAAAGAGTTTTCGTTTTCACGCAGTATGTGTTTGTGTTGGTTGGTTTTCTCGTAAGTGGGATTATAAAAAAATAAAAAGATTACCAGTAAACTTGGTGAATGGGGGGGGGGGGGTTCCTCTTTTACAGACATGTTCAGAGGACTGGTTTTTACCAGTGTGTGGAATTTGGTACAGATCCAAATCAAAATGAGTCTCTAGTGGATTTCAAAGTGGTTTCATAAGGAGCGTGTTGATTCTTGGTGGAGGTCTGAGCTCTTTGAGTGATTCTGAGAGATTAGTCACCAACTTCAATGAAGCTGTGTCCTAATGCAGGGGCCACACTAGAGGAAACTAGATCCTCTTCAGAGCAGGTCACAGTAGAAACAGTCTCTTACTTTGTGTCTGAGGGTCCAGGTTCATTACTGAAGTTTACAAGAGGATGTCCCATGGACCAGTCACTCTTCAGAGACAGACAGCAGGACTCTGGAGACTCTGCTCTCAGTCTGTGGTCCTGACCTCTGCAACCACAAACATGTTTTTGTTCAGAACACATCATTCACTGGTTCATTCTCTGAGGATTCAGTTTGGAGGGTCACATGTTTTTAGTAGGTCTCTTACTTTGTGTCTGAGGGTCCAGGTTCATTACTGAAGTTTACAAGAGGATGTCCCATGGACCAGTCACTCTTCAGAGACACACAGCTGAACTCTGGAGACTCTGCTCTGTCCCCTTCCTCCTCATAACCACTCATCTTCAGTCTGAGAGGAAAAAACTCTGTGAGCTCAAAGGAAACAGGACAAACCAGTCTGTTCAAGAAACACACCCAAAAATACCAAGCGAGGACACACACACACACACACCAGCTAAGGTGACTGTAACGTATGATTCTGAAAACACGTTATTTAACACTTGATGAACAGATGTGATGAAGATTAAACGTGAAACTGTAAGTTAACTCTGTTAATTAGTCCTTTATATTACATCTAAGATGGCGCCGAGTAAGGCTGCTTAGGTGATTTGGTGCGCGATGTTTTTTCTTAATTTGTCTGTTAACATTGCGTTTTTATGTCCTATGTTCATTGTATGCACCAATTACCAGAGCAAATTCCTTGTAGGTGTAAACCTAGTTGGCAATAAAATACTTCTGATTCTTCTGATTCTGATTCTTTGAAGGCTCTTTGTTCCACAGCTGCTGTTCACATCTGTCTCTGGGATCCGATCACATGAAACCACGTCTGTCACCAGGTGTGAACTGACAAACTTAGAGTCATGTGATCAGCAGAGGGATGTCAAAAGCAGGTGTGAGAGTGTGACAGTTAAACTTTCAGAAAGTTGTGTTCACACTCACCTGCTCACTTTTCTTCGTTCTGTTCATCCAGGTGAAAATGGAGTCTGACCGCTCCCTGTTCTCAGGCTCCTCCTCTCTCTCTTTACAGTAGATATGAGAGTTGCTCACAGACCAGTTAAAGCTCCAGTGTGTAAGACTCAGGTGAAAGGATCCATCTTTGGAAATTAAATATAAAATAATCCTGGTGATGTTTCCGTGTGTTTGATCTAAATTGTATGAACCACAGTTTTCTTTACTCTAGAATAAGAAGATCTGTATCAGGTTACAAAGTGAAACTCAGCACGTTGTTCTGTGGAGTGGAGCTTCCTGAAACAGATGCTCACAGGAGGAAACAATTTATTTGTTGGGGACTATCTCCACCGGTGGAAGGAGCTCTATGGCACAAACACATGAGATGTGTTAGGCTGTGGATGCACACACAAATATGTTTATATCAACAAGAAGAAAAATATAAATATCACCAGACTTTTTCTTTTAAAGGTCTGTTCCTGATAATCAGACTGAGAGTTTGAGTTTTGGGCTGTGAAGCATCAATAAGAGTCCGTTCTTCCTCTTCTGGTTATAACACTGAAGGATTCAAGTCTCCTTCTTTTCCCATCAAACAGATTTGACTTCTCTTTCTTCTACTCCCAAGCCTATGTTTATAATACTGAATATTGGGCAGTGGTCACTTCCAATAGATGAGTCTTCCCATACTTCCCACTCACATGTCCATGCCACCTCACTTGATAACAGTGTCAAATCCAGTGCTGAAGTGTTACCTGTGTGTACATCTATCCTTGTCACTCTCCCGTCTTTAATACATTTAAATTAAATTACTATCCTCCAATAGTTGTTCAATTATCTCCCCATGTGTGTCCGTCTTTCTCCCTCCCCACAATGTGCTATGGGAATTGAAATCCCCACAGCAAAAGATATGATTCCTAATCTATCCTTGTATCTGCTAGAGTTTATTGATTCATAGTTTACTGCATGAGTTATAGTGATTAATGATGTTAAACTTTGATGTCCATATTTCTAACACAACCTTTTCTTCTTTTTTCCCCTTACTGACATCTCTAAATGGAATATTTGCCTTGATAAATGTAGTGCAACCACCCCCCACCACCCTATCACACATAACCACAGTATATTTGAGGATTCTATCTAACATTTGGATTCAACCATGTTTCTTGCAGACAAACCACGTCCAGGATACAGATAATTTCTCACCTCCACACAAGTCAGTTCATTAATGTTCACATGATTTGACGCTGCTTTCACTATTATTTGAATTCTTCCTCACTGTGTAAGTCATGTTTCCCAGCACTACTTTCTTTGGAAGAATTTCTTCCTCAAATTCCAGCAAAATGCTTTAAATACCTCTTTACCTCTTATCTCTGTGGGTCCTTCAATTTCCCACCTTTCAGATCTAATTAAATCTCATCTATGATGTTAAACTATCCTTCATTTGTCCATATTTCTATCACAATATATTCTTCTTCTTTTCCTTCTTTCCCCTTACTGACATCAAACATGCCAGGGTTTGCAGCCTGTCATTAACCCTCAACAAGAGCGTAATCGAAAAGTCTACTGATTAAAGTCTTACCACTGTTTTGAATGTCTTCTGTGCACTTAGCGGATGTAACCTCAAAGTTGATGCCCTTACTTGGTAATTTCACCTCCTGTTGACCTGTATCCGTCCAACTAGGTACTGGGGTTGATTCCTCTTTCTTCAGCAGTAATGCCATGTATAAAAACCTTCCTTTTTAACTCTTGGTGTTTGCCCTCTGAGAAATGATGCCGACTGTGTAACCCTCTGCAGAGCTTACAATTAAAACCCAAAAACAACTCCGGTCAGAGAAAATCTTCATTTTACATCTTGTGGTAAATTTCCACCATAACTTGGCGTCACGAACAGGATCCCTTGATAGAGCGTCTGGACCCAAGAAGTCTCTGGTGGTTGAACACCCGGGACAGAATTATTCTAACGTAAAACAGTGATGGCATTTTACCTAGTTTTTCTGGAGAAAGAAACAAGGATTCATGGAGACGTCCAAATCTTAAATTGAGTGTGCAAAGGATATTGTGGATGATTGCGATTTCGCCCACTAAATTAATCAAAAAGGGTAGTGACGGACGCAAGAGTCTTCCGGGCCCATTGTGGATGCCATAATGCGAAGTGGGGACCAGAAATTGTATAATTTCTCCAATATGGTCCAACGACTTAGCTTTTTCCTCATAATGGGTCATTCAGTATTGACAAAATTTAACTCCTAAGAAAGAAACTCCTCAAAAAAGCGGAAGAATTAAAAGAGCAGAATGTAGGGACAGAAGAGAAGGGCGTGGTCCCAGGGAGGAGGCCATCTGCAATGCTGCCACCAGCGTTTGTTCGGCCTTGCAGCATTTAAAGTGAGAGCAGGTCAAAATGGAGGAGAAAAAGAAGCTCAAGCTCGGTACAAACTTCTGATCATTGAGCTGCTTTTGATCAGAGAGAAACTGACCAACAGAGATTTTGATCTTTAATGAAGTTGAAAATGTTTATTTTCATGTAAAAATAAAGAAATGATTCATGTAAACAAAGCAGCGACAAGATTTTAGAAGTGAATAAAACTACCTGAGGTTTGAAAGAGACGTTTCAGATCAGTTATGAACACATGTATCAAGAATCCAGAGTGATTGAAAATCATCAAAATGTGAATTCACATGTTTTTCATGAAGTCATTGAACTGATTAGATCTGATGAGTCCAGACGTTTTCATCTACTCAGTGAAGCAGAGCCGCAGGCAATCAGCTTCTCATTGGGTGAAAATATTTGTGTTTCTTTTTAGTCTGAAAAAGTTCTTCACCTCATCATTTTCTTTTCTTCTTTATTCACATCGACTCTTAGAAATCACCGTTGACTTTATACTTCAATGTACTGAGCATCTTATTTACAGCCTGGTTTCATCAATCTGTGTTCAGATAAAACAACTTTACACTTTCCCTGCAGTACTCATGATTTCACCTGATGTCTTTAGTTTTCAACACAACATGCTAACATGCTGCCGTCAGCAGGATCAGGGTGAAACTGTTTAAAATATAAGAAGCTTGAACTCAGCAGTTATTTATTTATAACAGCGACTGCTCACAGCGTCACGTCTCTACCAGTAAATATAATGTCACTTTTTACATATGAAAGTGAAATTTGAATTTACTTGGAAAATATTTACAACTTTGACTTTTGTGTGTCAAAGGACAGAGCAGCAGCAGATTCAGTGAGGATGCTGTGTCACATCCACAGGAACACACAGGGAGGATGGTGGACTGGACACTGTGTGACAGCTGATCTCAGAGCAGCTCACCTCCTCTGATTCCTCTGGAGCTCTGTCTCCACTCTGCCTCCCAGCAACAAGCCCCAGTCGGAGCCGCTCTATACACCAGCTGCTGCTGCTTCAGCCTCTGGATCCTCAGGACACAGCTCAGCCTCCGTCCACACACACTGTCCTCTTCACACTAATCTTCACAAAGATCACTCCCACCTGTTGAGAGAAGAAGACATCAGTGTTCCAGAGACTCACTTCATCAGCTGTGAGTCAGTGATGCAGCACATCCAGTAGAAAGAGCAGCAGGGACTTCAGTCCTGTTCAGAGGTGGAGCAGCTTCCTCTCTGCTTCATGTTCACGTGTTGGAACGAACACGCTAAGAGCTCAGTGTGTGTCCTCTGCATGTCAAAGTGCAGAGTGGACACCTGAGAGGTGGATTTACTGCTGTTAGAGGTGAAGACATGTTTCACTGTGTGAACAAGTGCACATCAAAGGGCCTCATATTCCCACAGTGTTGAGTCACTGTGGTCAATGGGCGGAGCTTCTATATGGGGTGAGCCGTTCATCAGAAGTTACCATGGTGATTTACCTCGTTAAGAAGTGGACGAGCTTCGTAGAACTGAAAAAACTAAACCTGAAGTTACCCTGATAACCACAAATCCTGTTTGGTAGCACAGACCCTGGATCTGTGCTGTGATACTGACTGTGTTTAGTAAAATACTGAGCAGCGTGGACTGACTCCAACCATCTACTGACCTCAGAGTCTCCAGTCGACAAACTGAACCCAGCTTTAGATCCAGCAGCTCCTTCACTCCTGAGTCCTGTAGGCCGTTGAACCTCAGATCCAGTTCTATCAGATGAGAGGGGTTTGACCTTAGAGCTGAAGCCAGAGAAGAACAGCTGATCTCTGACAGACTGCAGCTCCACAACCTGAATAAAGGATAAAACTTAACTGTAAATTAAACTCATGTGTGAAACACAAATATTCATGTCAGCACAGACTCATAACATGAAGATAAATATGAAATCCGACATGTTGGACTAAAAACAAAAGTAAAAATAGATTATTTGGACCTGGTCTCTGTCCTGCAGATCAGTTAAGGAAATCCAGAACTAAACTCAGTGTTTTAACAAGTAGCTGAATATTTAAAATGTCACAAATTAATAATGAATGGATTCAAGTTATGTATAAAGACGAATTATGTTAAATTAGAATTAAATTAGATAAATTGTGTATAAATGCTGTATTATAGATATGAAATCTACTAAATTCAGTCAGTGAACTGACCTCAGAGTTTCCAGTCGACAGGTTGGACTCTGTAGAAAACCACACAGCTCCTTCACTCCTGAGTCCTGCAGCCTGTTGTTAGTCAGATCCAGTTTTCTCAGATGAGAGGGGTTTGACCTCAGAGCTGAAGCCAGAGAAGAACAGCTGATCTCTGTCAGTCTGCAGCTCTTCAACCTGAATAAAGAAATATGAATATTAGAATGTGTCCTCCTGTTGTTGTGGATCGTCATCATGTCAACACAGACTCTCAACATGCTGCTGACCTCAGTCCAGTCTATGACCTGAAGAAAAATATATGATTAGACATGTTGGACCATTGTTTCATTCATCAGCTTCTTCTCTGTGTGTTTGTCAATGACCAGGTTTGTGTAATTAAACACTGTTTAAAGTAGGGACGGCTCCTGACAGTCACTTCCTGTTTGTTTCTATACTTATCAACTGTCCAACGTGTTTCAATAAGAATGTGTCTTATTTTGAAAACCTGAGGAGGACGAGTGCTCGGCCTCAGTCCACATGTTATTTACTGACACTTTCTTAGTGGTCAGGAGCAGGTGAGTGCAGGTGAATGGAGTTGATGAGGTGGACGTGACTGACAGGCTGGGTGAGTGACAGATGACTGAGGGACAGTGAGCAGAGCAGAACTGACACAATTTAAATAAATAATGACTGAATAAGAAAGAAAGTTGGAAAAGTGAAGAAGGATTTAAGGACCTCAGAGTCTCCAGTCGACAGTTTGGACTCTCCAGTCCAGAACACAGCAGCTTCAGTCCTAAATCCTGCAGGTAGTTTCTACTCAGATCCAGTTCTCTCAGATGTGAGGGGTCTGACTTCAGAGCTGAGGCCACAACCTCACAGTGAGTCTCTGAGAGTCGACAACCACAGAGTCTGTGATTAAAGAAAATATCTGTTAGAATAAAATCTGATTACACAACATTCATATCAAATGTGATCATGTGACCCTCACCCTGGTAAATCCCATTTTTGCCTCACGAACATATAAAAAACTCCTCTAGAGAATCCTTTCAGATTTGGTACAAGCGTTCTTTTAGAACAGGGGTGGGCAAACTTTTTGACTCGTGGGCCACAATGGGTTCTAAAATTTGACAGAGGGGCCGGGCCAGGACCAGATGGATGGATTTTTTTTTGTGAACAAATATAAATGACATGTAAAAATCATTACATGAAAGGATTTGGCCTTTAACAAGTAGCAAAACAATTATTTGCAAGGCAATTTAACAAAACCCGCCATCGGAGAAAGGCTAGCTTCTGCTATTTCGAATGCCACCAAAAAACTTGCCTTGGTAGTTGACTCTTATATCGCAATTTGTTGGTGAAATGTTTTTTCTGAATCTGAAAATTAGCCGCCAACCTCTGAGCCGTAGCCGCCCGTTCTTGCTTTGTCTGCCTGCTAGCGTAGTTAGTATGCTTCGTAGCAAAGTGACGGCTGATGTTGTACTCCTTGAAAACTGTTCTCGGCACATCAGGAATACAGCATTTGATTGGATTTCAGTGACATAGTAGTTTGTTGTCAACTCCGTGTTAAACAATCGGCAGGCATTGTCCACTTTTTTTTTTCATTGATCCGCTCATTTTACAGAAGGGCTCACAGGGCAAAGCAAAAAAGTGAAGGGAGATCATGTGCCCTTTCGAGCCCTTTACACCACACTCCCGTTCAAATTTAATTTAGCTGACGCTTTTATCCAAAGCAACTTACAATAAGTGCATTCAACGTTGAGGATACAAACCCAGAACCACAAGAAGCAAGAAAGTACAATTTCTTCAAAAATAAAGCAAAACTACAAAGTGCTATAAGTAAGTGCCATTAAAATGCTAATAAATTGTTAGTTTAAAAAAATATATATATATATATTTTTTAATATTTGGACAAGTTCGGTGGGCCGGATTAAAAAGTCCAACGGGCCGTACTTTGCCCATGTCTGATTTAGAATGAGAGAGGAACTCACAGTCACTGATTCTCATCCAAAAACACTTATTAAGTGATTGTCTCTTCACACTATGCTAGCGGTACACTTGAAAAAAATAATTTATATATAATTAAATAATTATATATATAAACGGGTCCTTGAGCTTGAGGAATGTGACTTGAGGTATCGGGTTCAAATTTCAGAGAAGAAGTGAAGTCAGTAACATGTATTGATGAGATGTTAATTTCTTTAATGTGATAAGGATGGAGAAGAGGAAGGAGAAGCTGGAAAAGAGAAGCTCTGTGTGTCATGTGTCCCCCGACCTTCTAGACCTATAGCAGCATAACTAAGAGCAGGTCCAAGACATGCCTGGACAAGCTCTAACTATAATCTTTATCCTAAAGGAAGGTTTTAAGCCTACTCTTAAATGAACAGATGGTGTCTGCCTCCTGAACTGAAAGTGAGAGATTATTCTACAGATGAAGGGGCTTGATGCTGAAAGCTCTGGCTTCTACTCTTCTTTTAGAGACTTTAGGGACGACGAGTAAGCCTGAAATCTGGGAGCGGAGTGCTCTAGTGGGTTAATAAGGTACTATCAGCTCTTTGAGGTATAATGCGAAGATAATACTGGAGAAATGTTCCTGGTTCTTGTCAGGACACGTGATGCAGATCTACATGTCTTTGGGTTTGTGGAGGAAGCTGGAGAACCCAGAGAAAACCCTGCAGACACCAGGAGAACCTCCTCCTCACAGAAAGGCTGCACTAACAGTGTTGACCACTGCAACACCATGCTGCCCAAACAATGAGGATCATTTAACACTGAGTGTATTTGAAGAACGACTCATCTCCACTGATTGAACATGTTATTGATCATGTCTGGACTCACTGAGCTTTCCTGTAGTTCCTCACAGCTGGGATCAGTCTCTGTCGACCCTGGTCTGATGTGTTGAACTTCATCAGGTCCAACTCATCCAGAACCTCCTCTGACATCTGAAGCATGTAGGCCAGGGCTGAGCAGTGGATCTCAGAGAGTTTATCCTTTGATTTGTTCCCTGACGTCAGGAACTGTTGCATCTGCTGATGAACTGAGTGGTCGTTCATCTCAGTCAGACAGTGGAAGATGTTGATGCTTCTGTCAGGAGAAATGTCTTCACTCTGCATCTCCTTCAGGTTGTTGATGACTCTCTGGATGATCTTTGGATTGTTCTCTGTCCGTCCCAGCAGGTCTCCTAAGACTCTCTGGATGATATTTGGATTGTTCCCTGTCCGACCCAGCAGGCCTCCTAAGACTCTCTGGTTGGACTCCAGACTGAGGCCGTGAAGGAAGCGAACAAACAGGTCCAGATGACCATTTGTACTGGTGAGGGATTTCTCCATGGTTCTCTTCAGGAGGTCATCCAGCGAGAAGGTACTGTGTGTGTTCCCATATGTTCCCCAGAAGTTGTTGAATTCTTCTGTGTTCCTCTCGGTGTAACAGTGGAACATGTAGACTGCAGCCAGAAACTCCTGAACGCTCAGATGAACAAAGCAGTAGACTGATTTCTGGAAGATCACACACTCTCTTCTGAAGATCTCAGTACAAACTCCTGAGTACACCGAGGCCTCTGTGACATTAAGACCACACCGCTCCAGGTCTTCTTGGTAGAACATGATGTTTCCTTCTTCCAGATGTTTAAATGCCAGCCTCCCCAGCTTCAGGAGAACGTCCCTGTCAGCCTCCGTCAGCTGCTGTGGAGTCGTCTCATGTCCCTCACCGTACTTGTTGTTCTTCCTCTTTGTCTGAACCAGCAGGAAGTGTGAGTACAGGTCAGTCAGGGTCCTGGGCAGCTCTCCTCTCTGGTCTGTGGTCAACATGTGCTCCAGAACTGTAGCACTGATCCAGCAGAAGACTGGGATTTGACACATGATGTGGAGGCTCCTGGACGTCTTGATGTGTGAGATGATTCTGCTGCACAGCTCTTCATCACTGAATCTCCTCCTGAAGTACTCGTCCTTCTGGGCGTCAGTGAAGCCTCGTACTTCTGTGACCCTGTCAACATATGCAGGAGGGATCTGATTGGCCGCCGCAGGTCTGGAGGTTATCCAGACGAGAGCAGAGGGAATCAGATTCCCCCGGATGAGGTTTGTCAGCAGCATGTTGACTGATGACCTCTGTGTGACCTCAGACACAAGCTCCCTGTGGTTGAAGTCCAGAGAAGGTCTGCTTTCATCCAGGCCGTCAAAGATGAACAAAGGTTTACAGACAGCGAGCATCTCTGCAGTGAGCTTCTGTAACGCTGGATGGAACACATTGAGCAGCGTGAGAAGACTGTGCTGCTGGTCCTTCACCAGGTTCAGCTCCCTGAACGAAAGCACAGTCAGCAGACCCACATCCTGGTTCTCTAAACCCTCTGCCCAGTCCAGAGTGAACTTCTGCACCGAGAAGGTTTTTCCAACGCCAGCGACGCCGTTGGTCAGGACGACTCTGATGCTGCTCTGCTGGTCAGTGGAGGCTTTAAAGATGTCGTGGATCTTGATGGGAGTGTCGTGGAGGATCTTCATCTTGGAAGCCGTCTCAAGCTGCCTCACCTCATGTTGAGTATTAACCTCTTCACTCTGTCCCACTGTGATGTACAGCTCAGTGTAGATCTTGTCTGTGATGTGGAGCTCAGTGTAGATCCTGTTGAGGAGGGTTCTACTTCCTGTTTCATCAGTTCCTTCAGTCACATGTTCACATCTCCTCCTCACACTGAGCTTATGAACATCTAAAACCTCCTGCAGACCACGACCTGCGGAAAGACAAGAAACAATGTAAGAGACAGAGAATCTGAGAATCTGCTGATTGTTTTCATCAGATACAGAAAAACGACAGAAAATAAAAGCTTTTTAACTTTGTGCTTTTCTAACGATGTTAAATGTTGATGCTGTATGAAGGAACAAAATAAAACCACATGTGCTGATGTCAGAAGTGAAGACATCAGCAGACACATGTACAGTGCTGCTCTGAACAGCTGTCTGACCTCCAGCTCCTGTTCTGGATCTTTGTCCAACCTGGGGACAGGAGGAGTCTCCAGACTGGTCCCAGTATGAGGTGATGCACTGTTTGCAGAACCAGTGTCCACAGCTGGTGGAGACTGGATCCTTCAGGACGTCCTGACACGAAGCACAGCAGGACGACTGCTCCTCCTCAGAAACATGACTCCTCTTCCTCTCCCTGTGAAGACATGTCCTGATAACTCACATGTCACAGTCACAGGTTGTCATTACTTCTTTAAAGGATGTTTTGTTTTCGACCTATATGTTTGTGTGTTGGTTTGTTCGTTAGTGGGATTATAAAAAAACAACAGATTACCAGTAAACTTGGTGGAAGGTTGTGGTCGGCGGGGGGGGTCCTCTTCGCCAGGCATGTTCAGAGGACTGAGGACTTAAGGCCGAATTATAATCGGGTTGCACGCACGCACGCATGCACGCAAGACACGCCCCTTTCGTGCCCTCTGCGGGCTTGCGTGCATCCGCCAATTTTTCTAACTAATCGACAAAGCGACGCGAGCCTCACGCAGCCCGCAAGGCTTGTGATTGGTCTGCTTACTACATCCCGGCGGAGTCTAGTTTCCGGGTTCATGCCCCACAATACGCGGAAATCACGGAAGATTTAGAAGAACGAATATGGACCAAATAGAAGAGCACTTGGCAGAAGAGATCCGAAAGTATGACCACTTGTATATCCCGTCACTGACTGGCCGATTGGTCCGCCAGAAATAGGCTATGAGGAGCCGGAGTGGCGATGTAAATAAACAGTCGACGAAGAAGAAGACGTCTCTTCTTTGTGTGTTTTGTCTTTGAAAAAAAACGTTACTCCGCCTATGGTTGCGTTGCAACACGCGCAGCACGTTAGAGAAGTATAAACCAAAACGAGTCCGTCGATGCAGCTGCGTGGCCTTCCGCGGTTGCAGTCGCAGGACTATAATTCAGCCTTCATGTTTACCAGTGTGTGTAATTAGGTGCAGATCCAAATAAAAATGAGTCTCTAGTGGATTTCAAAGTGGTTTCTTAAGGAGCGTGTTGGTTCTTGGTGGAGGTCTGAGCTCTTTGAGTGATTCTGAGAGATTAGTCACCAACTTCAATGAAGCTGTGTCCTAATGCAGGGGCCACACTAGAGGAAACTAGAGCAGGTCACAATAGAAACAGTCTCTTACTCAGTGTGTGAGGGTCCAGGTTCATTACTGAAGACTAGAGGGAGTTCTTTGGACATGTCACTCTTCAGAGACAGACAGCTGGACCCTGGAGACTCTGCTCTCAGTCTGTGGTCCTGACCTCTGCAAACACAAACATGTTTTTATTCAGAACACATCATTCACTGGTTCATTCTCTGAGGATTCAGTTTGGAGGTTCACATGTTTGTAGGAGGTCTCTTACATTGTGTGTGAGGGTCCAGGTTCTTTACTGAAGGTTAGAGGAAGTTCCATGGACCGGTCACTCTTCAGAGACAGACAGCTGAACCCTGGAGACTCTGCTCTGTCCTCCTCTTCCTCCTCATAACCACTCATCTTCAGTCTGAGAGGAAAAACATTGTGATCTCAAAGGAAACAGGATAAACAAGTCCGTCAAGAAACACACCCAAAAATACCAATGGACACACACACACACACACACACACACACACACACAGACACACACACACACACCAGCTAAGGTGACTGTAACGTATGATTATGAAAACACACTGTTATTAAACACTTGATGAACAGATTTGATGAAGATAAAAGGTGAAACTGTGAGTTAACTCTGTTAATTAGTCCTTTGAAGGCTCTTTGTTCCAGACCTGCTGTTCACATCTGTCTCTGGGATCCGATCACATGAAACTACGTCTGTCACCAGGTGTGAACTGACAAACTTAGAGTCATGTGATCAGCAGACGGATGTTAACAGCAGGTGTGAGAGTGAGACAGTAAAACATTCAGAAAGTTGTGTTCACACTCACCTGCTCACTTCTCTTCCTTCTGCTCATCCAGGTGAAAATGGAGTCTGACACTTCCCTGTTCTCAGGCTCCTCCTCTCTCTCTTTACAGTAGATTTGAGAGTTGCTCACAGACCAGTTAAAGCTCCAGTGTGTTAGACTCAGGTGAAAGGATCCATCTTTGGAAATTAAATATAAAAATAATCTTGGTGATGTTTGTCACTAGTGTGTTTCATTGAAATTGTTTGAATCACAGTTTTCTTTACTCTAGAATAGGTAGATCTGTATCACGTTATAACGTGAAACTCAGCACGTTGTCCTGTGGAGTGGAGCTTCCTGAAACAGACGCTCACACGAGGAAACAGTGCATTTGTTGGGGACTATTTCCAGTGGCGGATGGAGCTCGATATCACAAACACATGAGATGTGTCAGGCTGTAGATGAACACACAATATGTTCATATCAACAAGATGAACAATTAAATATCACCAGACTTGTTCTTTTAAACGTCTTCTCCTGATAATCAGAGAGAGTTTGAGTTTTTGATTAAAGTCTGTACTTCTTCTTCTGGTTATAATACTGAAGGATTCACATCTCCTTCTTTTCTCATCTAACACCCTTGATTTCTCTTTCTTCTACGTCCCAGCCTATGTGTATAATATTGAATATTGGGTAGTGGTCACTTCCAATTGTTGAATCTTCCCATACTTCCCACTCACATGTCCATGCCACCTCACTTGATACCAGTGTCAAATCCAGTGCTGAAGTGTTACCTTTGTGTACATCTATCCTTGTCCCTCTCCCGTCATTAATACATATTAAATTACTATCCTCCAATAGTTGTTCTATTATCTCCCCATATATGTGTTTCTTTCTCCCTCCCCACAATGTGCTATGTGAATTTAAATCCCCACAGCAAAATATATGATTTCTAATCTGTCCTTGTATCTGCTTGAGTCTATTGATTCCTAGTTTTCTGCATGAGTTATAGTGATTCATGATGTTAACCGTCCTTCTTTGGCACACTTTGCCCTCTTTTGGTTGTTCTTTCTGTTTAATGAGTTGTTTTTCATCTGTGTGTCTTGACTATCTACTTCTCCTGTGGTTCCCCATCTTGTCAGCATCTTCATATGTGTTTTTGTTTTGTACCCTGACCTGTTGAATCTCTACCTCGCTCTTCATTACTTCACATCCTCCACATGCCACACTATGGTTTCCTCCACAGTTTGGTTGCATACCTTTCCCACACTGCTCATATTCATGATCCTCACCACATCTAGCACATCTTCTTTTTCCTTTACATGTCATAGCAGTAAGACCAAATGTTTGAAAGTAAAAGCTGGGTATATATACCCTAACTGTGTAAGTCATGTTTTCCAGCACTACTTCCTTTGGAAGAATTTCTTCCTCAAATTGCAGCAATATGCTTTAAATACCTCTTCACCTCTTCTCTGAAAGCCTGTTATCTCTGTGCGTCCATCAGTTTCCCACCTTTCAGATCTAATTCAATCTCACTCACACCGTCACCACCGTCTTTACCTTGAATGATACAAACTTCTGATCATTGAGCAGCTGTGGACCAAAGAGAAACTGACCAAAAGAGATTTTTAAACTTTAATGAAGTGGAAAATGTTTATTTTCATGTAAAAATAAAGAAATTATTCATGTAAGCAAAGCAGCCACAAGATTTTACAAGTGAATAAAACAAGCTGAGGTTTGAAAGAGACGTTTCTGTGATGATCAAACTGGATTTCAAGGTTTTTCTGCAGCAGTTGAATTAAATCATTTGAAGCTGAGGTTTTCGACTTTTTACCGTTAAACAGTGAAACATGGAAAGTGAGAAACTCAAACTCAGGTCAGATCCATCACCTGCGACTTCACAGAGAAGATCTTATCTGACGTCATTCAATAAAACACAGTGAAAAACAATCGTTAACATTTAGACTGTAAATAAAGATGATAACAAATTATCTGCATTGACCCCTGGTGGCTGGCTGCAGTATAGGTCATAAACTCCGCCTCCTCCATGTGACAACATGTCGCTCACCAACCAATCACCGCTTGACGTTCCCATGGATACAATATTCTGATATCAACCAGATTAAGACAATAATCTGAATAAGACACTGACGTATAAACAGCTTGTTCCGATGAACTTAACCTGAATGAGATCATACTCAGAATAATCAACAATCATTGATAAATCATTATAACGTCCTGTCGGAGTTTACACAACATGTTGAAATCAAACAGTTACAAGTGATGACATCACGTCCTGGACGGAGTGAGGTCTGAGCGTGAAGAACGATCAGAGACTTAATATAAATGATTCTTCTGCAGTCGATCACGTTGTGGATTGAAAAATGTCACTTTAAGGGATATTCCCTCGTTTCCTTTTATTTCAAGTACATTTGTGAATAAATGTCGATGAATGTGATCTTATTGTCCAATGCTCTATAAACGCTGTACATGAAAGAAAGTCCATTTGTATAAAACATTCTATCTCTTTGTACATGAGCAGGAACATGCAGATCTGCCTCCCAGCAACAAGGCCCAGTCAGAGTCGCTCTACACACAAGCTGCTGCTGCTTCAGCCTCTGGATCCTCAGGACACAGCTCAGCCTCCGTCCACACACACTGTCCTCTTCACACTCACCTTTTAAAAGATCCCAGCCTGCTTCTGTTGAGAGAAGAAGACATCAGTGTTACAGAGACTCACTTCATCAGCTGTGAGTCAGTGATGCAGCACATCCAGTAGAAAGAGCAGCAGGGACTTCAGTCCTGTTCAGAGGTGGAGCAGCTTCCTCTCTGCTTCATGTTCACTTGTTGGAATGAACACGCTAAGAGCTCAGTGTGTGTCCTCTGCATGTCAAAGTGCAGAGTGGACACCTGAGAGGTGGATTTACTGCTGTTACAGGTGAAGCCATGTTTCACTGTGAGAGCATGTGCACATAAAAGGGGCGGGGTTTACTGTGTATGACCACTCACAGACATGGACAGTTTGACTGACAGCAGAGCCTCATATTTCACAACCAGGATCAAACTGTTCTATAATAAAAATAAGAGGAGAACAATCACATGATCCAGAATAAAAGAAACTCAGTCACAGCTGCTAAATGCAGGAAGAACAGCTGGTAAAACATCTGTGATTGTGTCAATGTGTAAGTTACAGCGCCCCCTGGTGGCATCTGGTGAAATATATTACGTGACCACGATATAATAACGTGTGTGAACGAGATAAATAACTCTAGGCCACGAGATCTGAATCTGTTGTTCACCAACAAGACGAGTGGAAGAGAAGAAGATTCTTGATGAGAAACGTTTGAATCCCAGGATGTGACACACACTGTCTCACTGTCTCTGAG
This sequence comes from Platichthys stellatus, assembly GCA_016801935.1. NCBI lineage: Eukaryota > Metazoa > Chordata > Actinopteri > Pleuronectiformes > Pleuronectidae > Platichthys > Platichthys stellatus. Next base: position 1,396,403 of record CM028859.1, read on the forward strand.
GACACACACTGTCTCTGAGGACACACACTGACTCTGAGGACACACACTGACTCTGAGGACACACAATGACTCTGATGGGGACACACTGACTCTAAGGACACAAACTGTCTCACTGTCTCTGAGGAAACACACTGTGGTGGAAACCTCTGACATCACTACTCAATAGAAACACATGGACCTGTCTTCAGGAAGCTGACTGAGGTCATCTGGTGTTTTGGTGACAGGATGAGTCTGGAGAGATTGAGATGTTCTGGGTGAGTTAGAGATCAACTGAACCAACTAGACGTTGATTTAAACTTCCCTTATCCGTTCCTTTAAGGAGAGTGTGCACCACACAACAGTGTAGAGTCACTGTGGTCAGTGGGTGGAGCTTCTATACGGGTTGATCTCCAACTTAACCTGGAGCAGGTTAGCTGTTCATCAGAAGTTACCATGGTGATTAACCTCGTTAAGAAGTGGACGAGCTTCGTAGAACTGAAAAAACTAAACCTGAAGTTAACCTGATAACCACAAATCCTGCTTGGTAGCACAGACCCTGGATCTGTGATACTTACTGTGTTTAGTAACATACTGATGAAAGCAGCGTGGACTGACTTCAACCATCTACTGACCTCAGAGTCTCCAGTCGACAGGTTCGACTCTGCTTTAGATCAAGCAGCTCCTTCACTCCTGAGACCTGCAGGTTGTTGTTTAGACTCAGATCCAGTTCTCTCAGATGAGAGGGGTTTGACCTCAGAGCTGAAGCCAGAGAAGAACAGCTGATCTCTGTCAGTCTGCAGTGATTCAACCTGGATAAAGAATAAAACTTAACTAATTAATGAATGGATTCAAGTTATGTATAAAGAGAAATTATGTTAAATTAGAATTAAATGAGATCAATTGGGTATAAATGCTGTTTTATAGATATGAGTTCTACAAAAGTCAGTCAGTGAACTGACCTCAGAGTCTCCAGTCGACAGGTTGGACTCTGTAGAAAACCACACAGCTCCTTCACTCCTGAGTCCTGCAGGTTGTTGTAGCTCAGATCCAGTTCTCTCAGATGAGAGGGGTTTGACCTCAGAGCTGAAGCCAGAGAAGAACAGCTGATCTCTGACAGAATGCAGTCCCACAACCTGAATAAAGGATAAAACTTAACTTTAAATTAAACTGAGTTCATGTGTGAAAATAACAGACAAATATTAATTTCAGCACAGACTCATAACAGGGAAGATAAATATGAAATCAGACTGATCACTGAAAGACTGCAGCAATACAAACTAGATGAAGAAATATGAATATTAGAATGTGTCCTCATGTTGTTGTGGATCGTCATCATGTCAACACAGACTCTCAACATGCTGCTGACCTCAGTCCAGTCTGTGACCTGAAGATAAATATCAGATCAGACATGTTGGACCATTGTTTCATTCATCAGCTTCTTCTCTGTGTGTTTGTCACTGAGCAGGTTTGTGTAATTAAACACTGTTTAAAGTAGGGATGGCTCCTGACAATCACTTCCTGCTTGTTTTGTCGTGTATATTCGTTAGAGTGGATCATTTTGAAATGTGCTTAAAACAAAATGACAGGCTTACATTTATGATGCCTAGCCTCTGGACTCTCAGACATTCTCAGAGAGTCCTCCAGATGTTCATCTTATTTGCTCTCTACCTTTTTGGGATGACCTTTGACCTAGGGGAATTATCTCTGACCAGCTAATGGATGGGTGCAGAAGGAATGTTTTTGACCAATGTGTCTTCATCTTCAGACACAAAAACATGCCCTTCTTTAGTCAGAAATCCCATGTGGGATGACTTTTACCTGAAGTCATGGGCAGAACCAACCCCCCTATATAAATGTGCTTTCGACCACTGCAAGTCAGATTTCACTTTTGGCTTGTGTTTCTCCGGTCATCTAGATGCCCGTCCCGACCTTTATTTTCTTGTAATAAACTTTTTTATACCGAAAGTACTGGGTCCTCGAAGTCCTTCCTTCATCATCAACAACTTCTACAACATCATCGACCTCTCGGCTGTATAGAATATACCATAGTTTCTATCAACTTTCCAACGTATTTCCATAAGAATAAGTCTTATTTTGAAAACCTAAAGCTGACGAGTGCTCGGCCTCAGTCCACATGCTATTTACTGACACTTTCTTAGTGATCAGGAGCAGGTGAGTGCAGGTGAAAGGAGTTGATGAGGTGGACGTGACTGACAGGCTGGGTGAGTGACAGATGACTGAGGGACAGTGAGCAGAGCAGAACTGAGACAATTTAAATAAATAATGACCCAATAAGAAAAAAAGTTGGAAAAGTGAAGAAGGATTTAAGGACCTCAGAGTCTCCAGTCGACAGTTTGGACTCTCCAGTCCAGAACACAGCAGCTTCACTCCTGAATCCTTCAGGTTGTTGTCAGTCAGATCCAGTTCTCTCAGATGTGAGGGGTCTGACTTCAGAGCTGAGGCCACAACTTCACAGTGAGTCTCTGAGAGTAGACAACCACCGAGTCTGTAATTAAAGAAAATATCTGTTAGAATAAAATCAGAAAACACAACATTCATACAAAACAGGATCATGTGACCTTCACCCTGGTAAATCCCCTTTTTGTCTCATGATCATGTTAAAAACTCCTCAAGTGAATCCTTTCAGATTTGGTTCAAGCGTTAAATTAGACTGACAGAGGAACTCATTAGATTCAGGTGGTCAAGGGTCAAAGGTCAAGGTCACACAACTTGTTTCTGGCCTCTTAAACATGATGTCTCAAGTCTGTCTTTAGGGGATTTCTTCACATTGACAAGTTGGACTCAAAGATAAACTGATTAGATTTCAGTGGTCAAAGGTTACAGTGACCTCATATTAATGTGAAGGAACCTAGAGGGACGGTCACTGCACTGGTTGGTGGTGGCGTAAAAACACAGTGTGGTAATTCTAGTTTGACTTGGGTTCATGGAGCGGCTCATTCTGCGCATGCAGAATTTTAACAGGTAAATTCCACAATAAACGCGTTAATTTTGACAGCCCTTATGTATATATGAATAAATAAATATACGGCAAACTCCAGCACTGAGATCACTTGGATTTCACTCTCCACATCTAGTTGCTCTTATATTTAAATGAGAACAATGAGAATGTATATATACTAACTAAATGTATACATATATATAAGTTTACATACGTATTAAAACACACACTCACACTCACACACTCACACTCACACACTCACACTCACACACTCACACTCACACTCACACTCACACTCACACTCACACACTCTCACACTCTCACACTCACACTACCGGTCTCAGGGGCCTGGAGCCAATCTCAGTCTCCAATCAAACTAACTCCGATCTACATGTCTTTGGGTTTGTGGAGGAAGCTGGAGAACCCAGAGAAAACCCTGCAGACACCAGGAGAACCTCCTCCTCACAGAAAGGCTGCACCAACAGTGTTGACCACTGCAACACCATGCTGCCCCAAACAATGAGAATCATTTAACACTGAGTGTATTTGAAGAACGACTCATCTCCACTGATTGAACATGTTATTGATCATGTCTGGACTCACCGAGCCTTCCTGCAGTTCCTCACAGCTGGGATCAGTCTCCATCGACCCTGGTCTGAAGTGTTGAACTTCTTCAGGTCCAACTCATCCAGAAGCTCCTCTGACATCTGCAGCATGTAGGCCAGAGCTGAGCAGTGGATCTCAGAGAGTTCCTCCTTCGATCTGTTCTCTGACATCAGGAACTGTTGAATCTGCTGATGAACTGAGTGGTCGTTCATCTCAGTCAGACAGTGGAAGATGTTGATGCTTCTGTCAGGAGAAATGTCACCACTCTTCATCTCTTTCAGGTTGTTGATGACTCTCTGGATGATCTCTGGATTGTTCTCTGTCCTACTCAGCAGGCCACCTAAGACTCTCTGGTTGGACTCCAGACTGAGGCCATGAAGGAAGCGAACAAACAGGTCCAGATGACCAATTGTACTGGTGAGGGATTTCTCCATGGTTCTCTTCAGGAGGTCATCCAGGGAGAAGGTACAGTCTGTGTTCTTATATGTTCCCAAGAAGAGGATGTTTTTTTTTGTGTTCCCATATGCTCCCAAGAACATGTTGAGTTCTTCTGTGTTCCTCTTGGTGTAACAGTGGAACATGTAGACTGCAGCCAGAAACTCCTGAACGCTCAGATGAACAAAGCAGTAGACTGATTTCTGGAAGATCACACACTCTCTTCTGGAGATCTCAGTACAAACTCCTGAGTACACTGAGGCCTCTGTGACATTAAGACCACACCGCTCCAGGTCTTCTTGGTAGAACATGATGTTTCCTTCCTCCAGATGTTTAAGTGCCAGCCTCCCCAGCTTCAGGAGAACGTTCCTGTCAGTCCTCTTCAGCTGCAGTGGAGTCGTCTCATGTCCCTCACCGTACTTGTTGTTCTTCCTCTTTGTCTGAACCATCAGGAAGTGTGAGTACAGGTCAGTCAGGCTCTTGGGCAGCTCTCCTCTCTGGTCTGTGGTCAACATGTGCTCCAGAACTGTAGCACTGATCCAGCAGAAGACTGGGATTTGACACATGATGTGGAGGCTCCTGGACGTCTTGATGTGTGGGATGATTCTGCTGCACAGCTTCCTCCTTCTGGGCCTCAGTGAAGCCTCGTACTTCTGTGACCCTGTCAACACATGCAGGAGGGATCTGATTGGCCGCCGCAGGTCTGGAGGTTATCCAGACGAGAGCCGAGGGAAGCAGATACCCCCGGATGAGGTTTGTCAGCAGCACGTTGACTGATGACCTCTGTGTGACCTCAGACACAAGCTCCCTGTGGTTGAAGTCCAGAGAAGGTCTGCTTTCATCCAGGCCATCCAAGATGAACAAAGCGTGAGCTTCTGTAACGCTGGATGGAAAACACGGAGCAGCATGAGAAGACTGTGCTGCTGGTCCTTCACCAGGTTCAGCTCCCTGAACGAAAGCACAGTCAGCAGACCCACATCCTGGTTCTCTAAACCCTCTGCCCAGTCCAGAATGAACTTCTGCACCGAGAAGGTTTTTCCAACACCAGCGACGCCGTTGGTCAGGACGACTCTGATGCTGCTCTGCTGGTCAGTGGAGGCTTTAAAGATGTCGTGGACCTTGATGGGAGTGTCCTGGAGGATGTATTAACCTCTTCACTCTGTCCCACTGTGATGTAGAGCTCAGTGTAGATCCTGTTGAGGAGGGTTCTACTTCCTGTTTCATCACTTCCTTCAGTCACATGTTCACATCTCCTCTTCAGATTGAGCTTATGTTCATCTGAAACCTCCTGCAGACCACGATCTGCTGAGAGACAAGAAACAATGTCAGAGACAGAGAATCTGAGAATCTGCTGATTGTTTTCATCAGATACAAAAAAACTACAGAAAATAAAAGCTTTTTAACTTTGTGCTTTTCTAACGATGTTAAATGTTGATGCTGTATGAAGGAACAAAATAAAACCACATGTGCTGATGTCAGAAGTGAAGACATCAGCAGACACATGTACAGTGCTGCTCTGACCGGCTGTCTGACCTCCAGCTTCTGTTCTGGATCTTTGTCCACACTGGGGACAGGAGGAGTCTCCTGAAGAACCAGACTGGTCCCAGTATGAGGTGATGCACTGTCTGCAGAACCAGTGTCCACAGCTGGTGGAGACTGGATCCTTCAAGACATTCTGACACGAAGCACAGCAGGACGACTGCTCCTCCTCAGAAACATGATTCCTCCTCCTCTCCCTGTGAAGACATTTCCTGATAACTCACATGTCACAGTCACAGGTTGTCAATACTTCTGTCAAGGAGGTTTTGTTTTCACCCAGTATGTTTGTTTGTTGTTCAGCGGGGGGGTGGGATTATAAAAAACAACAGATGGGGGGGGGGGGGGGGGGGTTATGCAAATCAAAATGAGTCTCTAGTGGGTTTCAAAGTGGTTTCATAAGGAGCGTGTTGGTTCTTGGTGGAGGTCTGAGCTGTTTGAGTGATTCTGAGAGATTAGTCACCAACTTCAATGAAGCTGTGTCCTAATGCAGGGGCCACACTAGAGGAAACTAGATCCTCTTCAGAGCAGGTCACAGTAGAAACAGTCTCTTACTCTGTTTGTGAGGGTCCAGGTTCATTCCTGAAAAATGGAGGACGTCCCATGGCATGTCACTCTTCAGAGACAGACAGCTGGACCCTGGAGACTCTGCTCTCAGTCTGTGGTCCTGACCTCTGCAAACACAAACATGTTTTTATTCAGAACACATCATTCACTGGTTTATTCTGTGAGGATTCAGTTTGGAGGTTCACTTGTTTGTAGCAGGTCTCTTACTTTGTGTGTGAGGGTCCAGGTTCATTACTGAAGCTGTGAGGTTCTCCCATGGACTGGTCACTCTTCAGAGACACACAGCTGAACCCTGGAGACTCTGCTCTGTCCTCCTCTTCCACCTCATAACCACTCATCTTCAGTCTGAGAGGAAAAATACTGTGATCTCAAACACACAGCTCACAAGTACCAGGACAAACACACATAGACACACACATATGTGACTTTTTGATTCCAAACGTAAGCAGAGATCTACCAGCCTGATATCTTCCAAAAACCCTTATTGGGGTCATATTTATTATTTATGTAATTTCTGTTCATACATATTCCCCAATAAATGTAGTAATGCAACTTTAATGATTCAATACACAATATTCACATTAATATCAATTCATATTTACAGCATCTGTTCAATATTTATTTTCTCAGCCCAACAATGTGTTCTGCTGAGTTTTGTTAAGGCAGCACAATGTTTTACAAAGACTTTGACTTGAATATGGTCATGAATATGTCCTGTGTACTCAAATAAATACTAGTAGGGGAGAGCGGGGTAATGTGGGACATCAGGTGATGTGAAACACCCCCTGTATCTAGGCAATGGAACACATTTGTGGTCATGTGACTATTATGTTTAAAAGCCCCTCCCATTCCCCCCTTGCCATGAAGGAGAAGTTTGTGGTGGTGCTGTGGAAAGTATGTTTTTTCACAAAAATGTGTTTTTTGCATGTAAAAGTAAATTTTCTTGCTTTGAACTTAATCAACTGTTGTGTCAAACCAAATTACTTCAGGTAGAAAAACTTATATCATACATGTTGGTGAACTTCCAACATATAAAACCATGTGATTGATGCTAGCTGAAGATTAGCCTGAATTGATAAAAGTTGTGGCTTCGGGGTAAAGTGGTACAAATGCTGTGGGGTAAAGTGGGACAGTGTCTCACTATACCCCACCATGAAGCACAAGTTAAGTTTAGTCTTAAACATATTCTAGTGTTATATTACATTATATATGTTTTATTTTTAACGTCATAAACATTGTAGAAAAGCCATCATGCCAAGAAACTACACCAGGAAGACAACCTGGGGCCAAACACCCCTCACAGAGATGGAGAGTGCAGCCGCTGAGGTCATGAAAGGAAAGAAGTCCTTAAGAAAAGCTGGAAGGGATAGAAATATTGATAAGAGAACCCTCAAAAGATTAATAAAGAAAAAAGACAAGGGGAAAGTAAAATCAGTAGCAAGGGGTGCAGTAGCTGAGGCAAAGAGAATATTCACAGATGAGATGGAGGAGGAGCCAAACACTTGAAACAACTAGCTGACCAGTTCCATGGCCTTGCTCCAGTTAAGTGCCGTGAACTGGCATTTGAATACGCAAAGAAAAACAATATCCCGTAGCCGGGGTAAAGTGAGACACGAGACCACTTTTTTTAAAACAATCATATTTTGACTGCCCTTTGTCCTGAAGACATTCTGATCATTTCCATTGCTAGAAAACATGGGAAATGTGTAAATTTTACTGATATATCATTTTAGCTCGCCTAGAGGGGAGCAAATATATAAAAAAATTCCCCAATTACCCCGCTCTCCCCTAATATGCTGTATGAAGCTATGCATCTTCTGCTCTTGCAAATATTTCACAATATGTAACATAATAAAGCCTTTTTATTTACAAATCAACGGCTTCGGTCAACAGAAACGCTGAAATGCTTTTATTTGAAGCTCACACAGGAAGTAATGCAACCAGTAATGTTTGTGACAAAAGTCCATAAACATTACTGGTTGTTTAATTTTCTGTCACAAATGTTTAATTTTCTGTCACAAATGTATTCAAAACAATTCCAGAACCCCTTTCAAAGTAAGATGTACTATTGTACAAGTACAATACTAAAGTGCCCTTGTGTAATACTGGTTTATGTCATTTGTAAATCCCCCAATAAACATGCAAAGCCATAAACGAACATTCAATAAAAAAGTATTTTTTATAAATCAACGACATTAAAGTGAATTAATACAAGCTCATGAAGTTCCTGTGTCCTGCAACAACCTGTCAATAGGAGAAGGAAACTCAACATCTAGTGTTCACGTCATAAAGGCTGGAAATGAATAACAGAACTCTATAAACAGTAACACTGATAGAACATCAGTCAGCAGCTTGAAGCAGCACTCTGTATCTCCACCCAGTTCTATGGCTTTGTGCCCAAATGAAGGTCAAACACAAGCTCTTCAACTTTATATTTACTCACACAAAATCATTATAAAGTAAAAAAAACTACATATATATAATATAGTACAGATGTTTTAGATTTATGTTTAAATTATATATATATATATATATATATATATGTGTACCTGGATCTGCAGGTAGATGTTTCCATTGAGTCCAAAGCTTTACTGGGATCCAGTGAAGACTCTCGACTGGTTGGTGACCACTGCTTTAACGTATGATTGTGAAAACACGTTGTGTTATTAAACACTTGATGAACAGATGAAGATAAAACGTGAAACTGTGAGTTAACTCTGTTAATTAGTCCTTTGAAGGCTCTTTGATCCAGACCTGCTGTTTACATCTGTCTCTGGGATCCGATCACATGACGTCTGTCACCAGGTGTGAACTGACAAACATAGAGTCATGTGATCAGCAGACGGATGTTAACAGCAGGTGTGAGAGTGAGACAGTAAAACTTTCAGAAAGTTGTGTTCACACTCACCTGCTCACTTTCCTTCCTTCTGCTTGTCCAGGTGAAAATGGAGTCTGACACTTCCCTGTTCTCACGCTCCTCCTCCCTGTTGAACCAGTTCACTCGTGAAAACAACCAGTTCAAAGTCCAGTTCATGCACATGAAAATGAACTGCTTCATTTTGTTATTGATATGGTATTTAGTTAATAATTGATGGAGTTGGATCATTGATCCAGATCTTCACTTTAACACTGAGTCCTGACTGTGAGCGTCTCACTGAGCAGTAAAATGTTGACCAGTCATTTTTCATGATGTTTAAATGCAGCCTCATAAACTGTGGATTCAAATCAACACTCAGTGACTTCATGTGCTGATCAGGTCCCGATAACTAGTGATGAGTGTTTATTAGTTCCAGTGAGAGCAGAGTGGAGCAGGACACAAACTCCAGCTCGGTACAAACCAGCTGATCACTGAGCAGCTGTGGACCAGAGAGAGACTGGGCGGCTGCTTCAAGTGAACAGACTCGGCTGCTGTTATCTTATCTTAAGGTGTGAGTCACTGTGTGTGAGGGGGGAGGGGCCTCACACACTCACACAGTCACACCCTGATGTTCAGTGGAATACAATAAACATTAGGGCTCTTTTATCTTTTTATTATAACATTTAATCCCCGTTCCCAACCCTGATCCCCATATATAATAATAAATAACCAGCCCTTCCTTCCTAGCATACTGATGAAGTAAATGATAAATCAAAAGAGCATGTCAGCCAGTTAGCACTAAATGAGTTGAACTGGGATATATTTTGGAGAGAATATGAGCTTTTACCAGAGAAGTTGAGTTGAAATGGGTGGTATCAATATATAGAGCTTTTCCAGATTTGATGACCCCTCAAAGCAATTCACAGTACAGTCTTGAGATGTTCGAATGTGGGTCGACGTCAAGCAATGTCATTTCAGATTATTTAATTTATATGAGCAGAGGTACTGTGGGAACAGAACCCTTGATTATTGTCAATATGAACACCAACACAAATACTTTAAGATTCTGTGTGATTGACACTTTTAACATATTGTGTCTAATAAAACCTCATAAAAACACTTAAATCATAGAAGTTTCTGCTCCATACAATCCTCTGCTGTCATCGAGTTGTGGCTTTTCTGTTTCTCCACCCAAGAGCTGATTCAGACTTTGTGTAAAAATCTTACGTGATGAATAATTAATGGAGTAGTAGCAGATTCTGAGATGAAGTGTACACTGTGTGTGTTGCTCACTGCCACACAACCTTTAGATACTGGACATCAACACTGGACAGAGAATTCCTCACACTTTTTTTGTACGTGTGTGCAGCCTGTGTGGTGACACATATCTGGAACATATGTGGCCTACATGCATAGAGGATGACTAATAATTCATAAGTTGTTGCTGAGAGGCTTGGAAAGTTCGGGGTGGGGGTTGGGGGGTTGAATCCCTGCTGTGAGCTGGCGGCTCCAGGACGTCTGATATTACACACATGTAATATGTGCCAGTGTAGAGAGGGGGCTGCTGCAGGGCTGCTCCACATACAGACACACAGAACTCTGTGTGTGTGTGTGTGTGTGTGTGTGTGTGTGTGTGTGTGTGTGTGTGTGTGTGTGTGTGTTTAGGTCTGAGATTGAACCAGAAAACTGATTTACAACATGTTTGACTTCCATTAACACACATTATGTTAAAGGAACATACCGACATTTTTAAAGAATCTCTGTCTTACTGAGGTTGGATGATAAAACCAGAGAGTGTAAATGAAGATGGACGACACATCTCCATTTCCTGTGTTGTACAAAAATTCAGCCTAAATATCCTGGGTACGAACACTGCCATCTTGTAGTAATGGCTTCACTTGGAGTCCACGCATTTGTGATGGTGGAATGGAGCTTTGGTATCAAGGTCCCGTTCATCTGTGCTCTCTGCGAATCATGAGTCAGTCGCAGCTGTCAATCATGATGTCTTAGCCTATTAAAATGACAACATGTCAGTGTGGAAGGAGACCACTCCTATATTTCTCTTTCTCTTTTATCTCTGTGTTTGGTCTCCACAACCTCCTTGTGGACAAATATGTTTCTCTCCAGCTGCTAAAAGCTCCATTCTACATCACTACCTGACCAATCAGGAGTGAATCTCAGCTGTCAATCATGATGTCTTAGCCTATTAAAATGACAATATGTCAGTGTGGACGGAGACCACACTGACATATATTTCTCTTTCTCTTTTAGCTCTGTGTTTGGTCTCCACAACCTCCTTATTGACAAATATGCGGATCAGCATTAACAGAAAATAAACATGATGAATTTAATATAGAGAAGCAGGAAAGAAGCTGGTTCTGACAAACCTGTAATTTTTTCTAGAGCTGTTCATGCACAGATATAAAACAGATGTAGAGTTTCATTGCCATGGGGACCTTTGTTCAGTTGGTGGCTCCAGTTTGTAAATTCATAATTTTTTAATCTTCACTTCATTCACTAACAAAACAAGCTCTTTATGTCAGTCACAGCTCAGTCACCTGATGTCATTAAAGACACTTTCACCTCTCGTTATGTTTCACTTTAAGTCGCCGCCTGAGCCGTGTTTCAAACCGAGGATGAATGATTCCGTGTTGATTTGTAGAGCAGATCCAGTTCATCATGTTTCCACCTGACCGAGGAACAAACGTCTCTGATTCGCTGTGTTTGTCTGAAGTCGACCTCGGTGACACAGGAGGTGGAAACATGACACACTGGTTCTTCTCCCACTCTCTCATTTAGATCCTCTCATGAGAATCAATTTCCAACAAAAGAATGGAGACAGAAAACTGACGGATTAATTCACTAACAGAAGCTCGGTGCTATATTTAGTGCTGGAGCCATTGATTAAAAATGGAGAAGTGCCACTCAGTGGAGCAGAACACAATGTAGGAGGAAAAATCAGAAGCGGGGGGATGGGGGGGGGGACAGAGGGGGATGCAGATTAATTGATGAATTTGGTTTCGTGAACTGTGCCACTCATTGTCTGAGCTACAATGAAATGTGCCTCCGACACAAATGGAATCTATTTTCCCGTCTGTTCTTTATTATCACACTGATGGTTTTTCATTTCTTATCCCGTCCCAGCGTAATTCAATTTCTGTCGGAGAAAAAAGCGAGTCTGGTTCTACAGAGAGACGTCGGATAAACAACGTGACATCAATTATTCATCAGGTCACAGAGGCCAAGTTCAACCTGGTTACACTTTATTAGTCAGAACCTGCTTTTCAACTGACTGAAGTATGACACGTTTCAACTTATGGATCATCGATACCTCTGATCATCAATATGTGAAGTCCTAGCAGACGTCAGTGAAGAGGCAGAGCTAACCCTGGACACGTGAACTTTAACACACATGATGTAAACACGGCTTGAATCACAGCACATGTAAACGCACGACCTTTGACCTTTCACACACACTTGTCAGGGAGGGACGCGTGTGTGATGCCGTGATCGATCTCACTTCAGTTTGACAGCTGGTTTGGTATGAAACACTCTTAAAACACAAACAGCTGTTGACTCGTGCTAGTCTCACCTTCTCTCACCGGTTTCATCGTGGACGAGTGACCGAGATCAAAGACAGTGAGATTATTCTTTTGATCTTAATCTTTTCATACACTTTCATCTCTTTGTTTTGCAGATAAACAGAAAATTAGTCTTTGTCAATTAATACTTATTTACAGTTCTGGACAAATGTTGCTGTTTGTGAAATGTTTTTCAGTTTTATTTCACGATGAAGATGTTTCGTGTGTGTGTGTTTGTGTGTCTGTGTGAAACTGCTTACCTGGAGGAAATTGTAGAATTGATGAGCCCACTGTGACCTCATCTCCTCATCGTGTCACCTGCTGACGTGAACAGCACAGTGGGATTGGATTGTGTGTGCGTGTGTGTTGTGTGTTCAGTGTATCTAGTTGTGATTTCCTGGATGTTATGGGCTGATTTTGATGATAACAGCTCTTCTCTGTCAGCGTTCTACACAAAACCTCCTCTAAGCATTTCTGCCCCTTTGGTTCCAAGCAAGCTCTTGCACACACACACACACACACACACACACACACACAGACACACGCACACGCACACACACTCTCTCTCTCTCTTTCTCTCTCTCTCTCTCTCTTCATTAGTTTCCGTTCTCTGTTTTAATCTCCTGTAATGAAACTAGATTAAAAACTAATTTATTGCAGCTCGTTTAAATAAACTTGTTGTAAAATGATTTTCAGGGGAAACAAACTTCTCTATTAAAATCAGTGGAATTAAAAGACCACCAGGTTTATATTCAGTGATGGAGACATAACTTTATTTTTAATTTTCTCTGTGTTAGATCACGTCTTAATAAGAAACTTCACATCCTCCACTGTTTACTGATCTAATATATTCAGAGGTCTTCATGAATTAGTCTTGATGATGTTTCGTCTGTGATATTAGATGAAAAGTTCATCTACATCCTGTTTTCTCATGTTTTTCTTGCTGTGTGTGTGTGTGTCTTTGTGTGAGTGTGTGTGTGTGTGTGTTGCAGTGGCATCTTGCTGAGCCTCTAACACACTTATTGATTAATGTTACTGAGGAGCAGCGGCTAAGTGGATGTAAACTGATAGAAGCTGTTCTGTGGAGGACACGTCTCTGTCTGGACTTTTACAAACGTTTCCTCCATGTGAAATAATCAGCAGAAGATTCGATGCTGGTGGTGAGAAAATGTTTTAACTTCATGTTTTTACTGTTTCTCATATTTTTCCAAAACTTTGAAACAAGCAGTGTTTGTGAAAAAATAAAATACATTTTTCATCGTGATTAAATAATTTTTACTTTTACAACAACAGCTGCCGATGTATAAAATAAACGATTTGTGAACAGAGGAGACAAACACATCAAGAGGTTTATTGGATGAATGAAGCTTCAGTCGGATTTTATTTCTCATATTTATTTCTATATACAATACACAAGGAGGGACGGGGTAATTACACACCTCATTTCTTTAGGATTTATTCCTCGCTGCTGTTTGTTTGTTTGTTTGTTTTTCACGATCACTCTCAGCCTCAGGCAGCGTCACATGTGTCACACGGCAAGACGTGACCTGTTGTATTTATAGTTCAATCTGAGGATGGAACACACTCTCAGACACAAACACACACACACACACACACACACACACACACACACACACACACACACACACATACTCATTTCTTTCTCTGATCATTTTATATCTTCATATATTCTATATATCCTGGCATCTGTCCACTAAAATCTTTAGCAGGTTAAAATATAGAGTTAAAAACCACCAAGTTGTTGTATCATAAAAATGGGACCACAAACGAGATACAGTCACTGTTGAGGAACAAGTCAAATCGTTTATTTTTAAATTATTATTTCTTTGGTTCACTGGGTTTGAGACGATGATTCACTGATTTAATTCTCCAGAGAAAGATTTCTGATGATTTGATGAAATGAGATGAATGAACTCCTCAGTTTCCAGCCGGTGAATAAACAGGTGCGATGATGATGATGTGTCAGCAGCAGCTTTAAAGTTTGAGATGAGAAGAACTCAGGTTTCCTCATATTTTTAACTCCATTCTTTTTCCTGTCACCAAACATGTCGGCGATTGTGTCCATCAAGCGGCAGGAATGAGTCACTCAGAGGAAATAGATCCTGTCAGACGAGGATATTTCCCAGTGAGCTGCGGAGGAAATGATGAAACCACACAACAAATACAAACGTCATATTTCATCTGGAGCAGCAGAACGAGACGGAGTCGACCCCTCCTGCTCTCGATACCACTTCAGTTTAAGATCTGACAGGAAGAACACAAAGCTAGTGATTAAATACACAAATAAAAAACGAACAAAAAGAAGATAAGTGAGAGACAAATGGAGGAGGTGGCCGAGGTCGCTCCGTCACGTCAGAATAAAAAAACCTCTTCAATATAACACTTTCAACAAAAACCTGCAGATACACACGTCAACAACACACATCAACAACACACTTCAACAACACACATCAACAACACACTTCAACAGAAACCCCACCGACTGCACTACAATATACTTCACCCACAGTTTATACACTACAGATTCTATACAGACCTTTACACAACTTGAGTTCCTATACAAACACTTATATACTGTTTGTTTATTTACTCTTCAGTGAATTGTGGGTAAAGAGCCTGTTTCCTCAGCAGAGCAGATAATGTGACTTATCGACCGTGAGACGAGAGGCTGAGGCGGGTTTGGAGGTTGTCATGGGGACGTTTCTGCTCGCCGTCATGGACAAGAAACCAAGGAACCGTGAAGGTCGTTGTCTAATGAGGACGACCACACACAGACAGACACACACACGCACACACGCACACGCACACAGGAGTGATTTCATGACAGAGCCATGTGATAAATCCAGGCTCTTATTGTATGTGATGCTCTCTGGGGGTTTGATTAACCTTTATTTATTCGTTTGGTCCCTGCAGTTCATCCGATGGTTGATCATGAGATATTTCATCTTAATTTCTGGAGGAAGCAGAGACGTCGTCCATCTTTATTTAGAGTTGGCTTCAGAACAGACAGGATCCCGGTGTCAGTATCTTCGTTACATTCTGGGTCAGTTGTCTTTATGGTCAGTTGATCCTCAGTTGGGTCCGATGTCGTCTTTAGCTTCACCTCTTGTGGCTGCAGCCTGGAGCTCGGCTGGTGTCTGGTGAACACGAGCTCGTTATGGAATAATCTGATCAAACTGGATCTGATGTCAGTGCTGTGACCTTTTCCCTTGAGGTTACCACAGAGACCTTCAGGGATTCCGCCAATGAAAAGCTTTTTCACGTAAGAATCAGTGGGCTTGGAAACTGTTCGCTTGAGTAGATTTACAGAACACATCGGTGATGACAGGGACATTTTGTTTCTCGTTGAAGTCGCAGCTGGAAACTCTCTGAGGTTTGATGTCATTAATTCTGCTTGAGTTGCTGAAGAACACGATCCTGAGCTGGAATCTGTGGCATTTCCTTTTGTCCCCAGATCCCAGTGAGTATTCGCAAGAAAAAACATCAGCATTCTTCTCTGTAGTGACCTTAAAGTCGAAAGCAACCATGAAAGTGTCCAACAGCCCGAAGAAGCTGAAGTTACAGAACTGCACCAAGTGACCTGCTTCAGTTTCAGAACAAAGAGTTTAGCAAAGTCAGCGAAGTCGAGGACTGAGGCGCTGACTAATCGCTCCTTCAAGGACGGGAAACCCGGCTGCATTCATCATTCCACTTTACCACAATGGAGCGCCTGGCCGTGCGCTCGCTGCCGAGTGGAAGCAGACGTTTGAGGATCAAGAGAACTTCATAGAGTTTGACCTTAACCTCTCTCAGGAACCCTTTGGTTTGAGGGATTCCATGTTGTGGCCTCTTTCTACAGCCGGGACCTGGAGGTTCCAGTGGAGGGAACTCAAAGACGTCAGGACCAAACTGAACAGTGAACTTTTAGTAAACTGTGTGTAAACATGTTTTTTAAATCACTGCTCTCGTTGTTGCACTTCCTGTCTTTTCATGCTTTCCCTCCAGTTTCTCTTGAAAACCAATCAGGTCTCAGTATTTAAACTGTGGTGTCGTCACTTCCTGTATGTTTGTGCTTCTTTACCTGAGTTCTCACCTGACTTTGGACATGTGGACTGTTTTACCTGGAGTTTGAACGTCTTCCCGTTTCACCTCTGTACAACTGAACTGAACCAGCTGAGCAGGTGAAGCAGTAGAAGTGTGAAGCTGATAAGATACGATCTCGAGATACGTGATGCACAGACAGATAGACAGACATTTGTGGAACTAGTCAGTAGATTTAAAAAAACACACAACCGGCTGTTTTTTTGTTCTTGCCAAAAATAGTTCCATGATTTAACTTCCTGTAAAAATACAAATTGTTATGTATCCTAAAATATATGTTCCTATAAAACGTTTGTAATCGATTGCTTTATCTTGTGTAATGAACTCTTTTCACATTAGTATAAAATATAGTTGCCATTGTTTATTAATCAGTAAAATATACAAATGATATTNAATGATATTGTGTTTCTCTTGATGTTAGAAATAAGTTAAGAGTAAAAAATATTGAAAGTAAGAAAAACTTTTCTAAATATTTCAGAGTTGAAGATTAAATTAAAAAAAACAAACAGTTAATGTGATTTTACTCTTTCAAACATCACAAACTGATGAAGAACCTGTGGAAGATTTATTTTTTATTATCATGAATAAAAATAAATAAATATCCAAAATAAAACCTTTAACAGGACCAACATGGAATAATGTCAGGAGGAGAAACGCCATGTTGACCTGAGGCAGGACACAAACAGCTTCCTCCTGCTTTGTTAAATTTGAAACCATCGGCCGAGCTGCAGAGAGGATGGGCGGGGTCCCTGCCTCTCGTCTCCGGGCTCCTGCATCATGAACTCACCCGGTATCGATCTCTGAGAGCCACAAACTCAAACCTTTTCCGTTCCGTGCGGTAACGGTGCAAAGCTAAATGTCAGAGAAATGTCAAAACCCTCTGGGCTCAGATTAAACGTGAGGCTCAGGGGTCAGACGGGAGTCAGCTGATCGTCGCTCATCCAGTCAACGTCTTCCTGCCGACGCACAAAAGGCCAACGTTCAGATACTAAGCAGATCCCCCCCGAGGCCAAAGACTCATTACAGCTCATGTTGTGTCACAGAGAAAAAAGATTAAAGACAGAAGAGGAATAAAACTCCTGGATAGTTTTTTTCAGCTGACGACAACAAGGAAAAGAAAATGTACCAAAATGATGTTTGCTTGTTTGATTCTATTAATTGAACCTGGAACATGAATCATAGACTTTAAATCAGAGCTCAGGATTTTAATTGTCTAAATTTATTTGAGTTTTTCATCAGGATTAAAGAGGGAACAAATCTCTCACTTGTATTTGACGGCCGACGTGATGCAGAGACTCTGACGGACGATCGTGTCGACACCTTCACAGCTGAGATGAAATATGGAGGCAGCAGCGCCGCTTTGTCATCGCAGAGGATTGTGCCGAGCGACGCACAATCGTGAGGATGGATTCGACAAAAATGAACCACAGAGACCAAGTAGAGGGAGGAGACACTTCTCAACTTTGTACACCCACCATTTTACAACACCTCCGGTAATAATCCAAATTTTCTGTTTTACAAAAGCAAGAACGACCATGAAATGAACTGTGGGTCCGAGCTGCACAGGGACTCGTGTTCAGTTTATTACCTCAGACCAACGCACGTTAATTCATATTCCATCAGACTGGATATATATATATATATATTTACATCTGTTTTTTCAAATCTCCTATCTCTTAAGCCAAGTTCAGATGAGTTGACATAACAGACGACTTTCTGTCTTCTGAGTTGATACAACATGAGTGACTGACAACAGGAGTTCAGTCATGTTGTATCATGTGTATTGATCTGATCCTTGTTTGTCTGGTATGTCTGGTTCACTCTGATTGGCTGTAGTGGTTGGTGATTGGTCTGAAGCTATTGGCTCAGGAGGATCAGCGGGTTGTCCTCGGGTAAGATACTGAAACTCTGTTGGTCATGAACAGAATCAGTGATTGTTTTGATATAATGAAGAATAATCCTCAAGCGGTTCAGCTCAGGAGCTTGGTCCTCACAAGTATAACAACCCAACTGTGTTTGACAGTGTGTGTGTGTGTGTGTGTATCTGACTCATTTCGTACCAGCGGGTTGTACTTTAACCTTTGACCCCTCAGTGTTCCAGCTGATGTTGATGTATACGAGACATTTTACAGCAGTTTGCCCCCATGTGGTGATAATGGTCCAGATCCTGATCCGTCATACCTCGCCAGCGGCAGGGGGGTGGGGTTAGTGGAAATGGAGGACATAAATCACTCACTGTGGTGTGACCGGGGGCAGAGCGGTTCATCTGAGTGGGACGTCGCCTGACTCTCTGACAGCTTCTAGGGCATTAAACAAATGAAGGTGAAAAAATATATAAGTATATCAAAATGCTTTCATTGACATATAAAACAACATCAATAAAATCACCTTTGATAAAAAAAAATGTTTACGTCTATTTAGATTTATTTTGGTCCATGTCCCATTGCGACCATGGTGGAGGTGGGTTCTATGACCAATACTACAGCCGAGCACTAGGGGGCGGTCAAGATGATTTTGGGGAGCTGTCATGTGGTTACATCTCAATTTATTCATTCACTCCTCGAACAGAGATCTGAGGATAGCATCGTAGAAGTGATTTTAATGTAAAGCTGAATGTACGTGTGAATATCTGCTGTTGTTCATCTTTCCTGTTCATTAATTCCATTTATTCTGATGAAGGTTTCCTTTCAAGTTGATATGTTATAGATCAACACCTTTAAAGACAGATCACTTGTTAATTTTTTATAAGCCCTTACCCAGTTGACTTATGGCCCATTCTGCTTTTATAAATCATCTGCTTGGACAAATTTAACGATGCGTTTGTGCGGTTGCCAAAGAGGCTGCTGCTATAAAAACAGGACGGTTGAGAACAGATATTTTACGACACTATGAAAGACCAAATGTGCAGGTAACAGAAAGCGGTTAAAATGTAAAGAGATGTTTTATTTCTCTTTAGAGGCTCGTTCAAGGTAGAAAGAGTTTCCTCGTCTGTGCAGCTTCTAAACTGACGAGGCCGTAAAATAAAAACACGTTTTCCGGAAACGTGTTTGAAAGAAAAGGAGATTTTTATTTTTATAACCAGATAATCGAATGTCCATTCATGCATTGTTTTTACAAGTGAAACTACAGCCGTGTGCAGTGTTGCATTAAGCTCCAGCCCATTCAAACGTTTGACCAATCAGGAGTGAACCTCAGCTGTCAATCATGACATCAAAGTCTGTTTTTATATGATCAAATAAAACCAAACTTATCAGAAACATGAACATTTGAACATACATCAGTGTGATAAGTATTAAAAAAACGCTTTGAGAAACTTAATTTATTTACGTTTACTAACGTTATTGGGGGGTTTGGTCAATGCTCCATCCGTTAACATGGAGGAAGCAGATGTTTACGACCTACAATTTATCCAGCCCCTAGGGGGCGATCAGGCTGTCGTGTCATCCGTCTTTACTCACAGTCATTTACCCGTCCATTGATTTGGCTGCTGACACAAGTTCTTAGCTTCTCGCTCGCTTTGTTACACCCTGTGATTGACAGGCGTTAATGACACTGACACGGCTGCTAAAAACTTTATGGATTTGTTTACAGTCCACTAATACAGCGGCCCATTGGGGTTGATTATCCCGGTGGTCTGATGACCGCCTGTGAACCAGAGAAAATCTATCAAACACCCGATGATGAAAATGAAAGACTGAGTGAGGAATATTGATCTTCAACAATAAATCTTCATCATTTCTATTTGATTCTATTTATTTAGTCACTTCGTCGTCCTGCACCTTCTTTAGCTACTTTCTAATTTGAACAATGGAAAACTCATCATCAGGCTTTTACACTCCTGACATCACCGGTTTCTTCTTCAGTTGTTTTCCTCGACCTTAATTTATCACGTCCATAAATCTGTGACGTTTACTCAGAGAATCATGATGAAATCGAACTCTGGCTGTGAGACACTGAGGAGGAGATTTTCTGGAAGAAGGTGACGAGATGTGGAACTGACGACCTCAGCAGATTCTTCTCCTCTCTTCTGCTTCGTTCTTCTCTCTCCTTGTTTTTTTTGTCTTTCTTCATCTTCTCCTTCCTCCTCTTTTTCTTTTCCCCTTGGCATCCCTGAGGTTCAGTGTCAGGTCGGCTGTCGTGTGTGCAGTCGGGGGGGGGACTCTAACGGTCCATGTAGCTGATAACCTTCAGTCTGATATTTACACAGTGAACAGCAGAGCATCATGGGAAGCGGTTAATAGGCAACAACATGTCACATCTCTCCAGCATCTCAGTGGAAGACCTGTGGTGAACAGTGAAGAAACAGGATTTGGAATCAGGTGTTCGAAATTATTGCCTTCAGTTTGTGTTGTGGGTTTGATGTGGATATCTACATCTGGGTTCAGTTTGTACTGATGATATTTTAGTCGTAAAGTTTTTAGTGTGTAATGAACTGTTGGTCGGTTTTCCATTGGAGGGATGTTTTTGAGTAAAGCTGTTAACGCCCACATTGTCCACTTGAATGTAAGAAGTTGCCGGTTGCAGAACTTTAAAGAGTTCAGCCGTCACACAATCACGTCTGCAGCGATGAATCTCTTTTCTTTCTGTAAACTGGTGACGTCCTGTCGAAGCTCACGTCTCTGACATTTGGTCTCAGAGGGAGGATGTACAATCCGAGGGGGGGGGGGGGGGGGGGAGGGTT